>JAQQSU010000009.1:126891-253881 GCA_028627135.1 Pseudochirops cupreus
ATATACACACCTCAGCCAATCCCCTTCTTCCACATCAACAGGGGAGTTCATGCCTTCTCAACAATGGGACAGGGTTTGCCCCTTCTACACTTAGCACTTAGTACTAAGTGCTAAGTATCCTGCTAAACAGATTACTATTACACCTATCTTTTAAAAATACTGAACATTCACCTATATGAATCATACTGTACTATTTAAATCTCATACATGTACTTTTCAAAGTATCCTAAAGAAAATATAATATATACTTTGATATAAATATTAGATAAATTCATATTTATATTAAACACATTATAGATACTGCTTCATATTATTTATGTGAACATTATATAAATAATAAATTTATGTATTTGTATACATATACATATACACATACATACAAATATATGTATGCATGTATGTATGTATTTAAAGTACCCTAAGGTAAAAAAATCTCTGTGTGTATGTGTGTGTGTGTGTGTGTGTGTGTGTGTGTGTGTGTGTGTATGTGTGTTTGTATGTTTGTATTCCCCTCTCTCCTCCCTTTTCCCTGCAGGGAAATTTCTGGCCTCCCAAGACTAGAAGTCTTAAGAATCAGCTTCTAGTATTTATTTTCCCAAAGAATTCTAATAGACAGACTCACAGGAAATGCATGATTTCTCTTTCTCTTTAAGATTCAATGAAATTCTATTTGCACTCCTCTGAGAGCAGGCAATTCCCTTCACACATCACCTACCAGTATGTAGCGTGGCTAAAACACAGTAGATCAGATTTTCTCTGTGCCTGAACTATTCTCTAGGAGGAAATGAAGCACTTTTGTAGATACATAAGGCCACCATGGTACCATTACTATTGGTGCTGAATTGGAGACCTGACATACTTAGAAATCACTCACGAAAAGCTTTTACAGACTGAGTAGCCCAACTTGACACAGTATGAGAGTACTAAGTACAAAACAGACGCTCAAAAGGTTTCTTTGCATTCTGACATTAAAGGAATAAAATGCAAACAACATCCAAAATAATTCCCATTCATTCAAATTTATCTGAATAGTATAAGAAAAGCAGTAGAGCATATAATATTGAATTTTGAGATGTTAGGCACTTTCTGTAATAAGAAAGCTACACTAATTTTTATGAAACGAGATACTTTATTATTAAGTACCTGAGTGACAACAAAGTGTTAATGTAATCACAAAAAGTGTCTCCCTTCCCTTATTCAAAGGGAAAACCTGGATGGATGCAATCCTATGTATAATAAAAGATGAATTTAATTGTGATAAGAAAAGAAAGGAGATAAATCTTGCTTTCTGAAAAGAATAAATTTATTTTCTTCTAAAGTAAGATCACATAGTTTGGAGACCTTGCTGAATGGGTTATGCTGTGAGGCTAAGGAACTTTCATACAATGAACTTCAAATTGAATTAAAGTCTTTTGAGTATCATACTTTGTAGTAAAAAAATTTTCTAAGCTAAAATATTCATTTATGACTTTGAGATAGTGGAAGACTTTTTCATATTGTGATCACACTATTTTGGATAAGTTCCAGTAAGAAATTTAAAAACAGTAAACAGAGTAAATTGTAATATGGTTCACATACACAAAATGGATAGAGATTACTTTTAATTGATGTGTACAATATTCTAAGCAATCTGTCCTTGTATCAAGGAATATTTTAAAATGTAGACAGTACTCCATTATTATTGCTCCATGAATACATGAAGTTTCAGTCTGCCATGTTGATGAGGAAATAGTAACATGTGATTCATAATCCTAGCATATATAAAGTTGGTAAATGACAATAAACAGTTAAACCTATAGCACAAAGAGGCATATGTGTGATCTATCAAAATATTAGAAGGATGATTATTGCTTTTTCTTCACCTTCCTTTCACTAGGAATGTTTGTGAGGTAAATACCTAACTACCACCCAAAATTCGTGAAAGAAAATAAATGGTATGATGTGCTATCGTTTATTTCTGAACACAACAAAATACAAAAAAAACACTATGTAATGAAAAAGCCCTATTGTCAAATCCAACTTACCCTGCCTGGCCACTAAGAACTATCAGTTTGACTCCCATACTGTATCAGCCTACATTTTCATAATTTCCATGCATTGGCACATTACTCGTGCCAAACATGTGTTCTTCAAAAGTTTATTTTTCCCCAACTCAATAGTATTTTATCTATGTGCATGCTATTTTCACACGCTCTTTCTGAAATCAGCAGACTTTTTAAATAATGTTGACGTGAATCAATAGACATCAGTCTGTGTGCATGGTAAGTACCATATATGAAGGCTTGTCCTGATTTTAGGAGAACAGAGTAAAAAAAAAAACGATTTGTAAGAATGTGAGAAGAATGATGATCAGTTGTTCTTTGTTTCTCCTGGGGGAAGGGAAAAAGGATATTGTAACCAGAGGTTTGCTGGACATGAGGAAATATAATCTTGAGTGTAATAATTTAATATTAATAACCTACTATGGATAAAGTATTGTACAAAATGCCATGAAAGAAACAAAGAAAATGGTCTCCCTCAAGGAGACTACATTGTAGCTGGTGAAACAAGGTGTTAAATATAAGTTAAATAAAAAATATAATATTGAGAGTCTAAGGCAACAATAGATAAAATGGAACAGGCTATGCTACTCATATATTCCATTGACCAAAAGAATTGTCAAAGGAAGGTGAAATACAAGAAAGATAGGGAGTTCCAACTAAGCTACTGATTTTGAAAAGGTGCATGTGGAGAGTGATACACAAAGAAGAATGCAGGGATGGAGTAAAGTATATCTACTTTCTCCATTAATGTGGGTGACTTCCAGCTGAGTTACAGTTTTGACTAGAATAAGAGACTTTTCCTTTAGCAACATTAGAGATGATCTAGCCACACTTCATTTAACAAATTAGGAAACTGAGACCTTCAAGACCACTTTAAGGCACAAAACTAATTAGTGGAGGAGCCCAGAGGGATGTATCTCTTGATTCTGTCTGATGAACTTCCCACTGTCTCCTATTCTTCTTTGAGCTATTCCTGGGACTTTGGGGAAGTCTCTTTAACCTCCTTGTTCTCCTTCCTTCTGTGACAAAGGAAGAGATTTGATTGATCTGTAAAGTTACTTTTCAAGCTAAAAAAATTGCCTGATTCCATGTCACTGGACAGGTTAGACATGATGAAAGATACAAAAATAGTACTGGAATTCAGCAAATTACATGGTGTTGGAGGGCAATGCTTAATAGGACGATAAGAGCCTTAAAACTATATAGAAAAGTAATTGTATCCACTTGAATGACACGTTTCTTAGGTTCTCCTTTAGTTTACACTGGGAGAAGTGACAGTTGATGGTGAAGAATCTCCTCTAGTCAATCCAATGGAGACAAATAGTCCTACTCAGCTATATCAAATAGGAGGATCTCATTATGTTACAGTACATTTCAGTAACATATTTATAATGATAGTTTTGAGTTATTCAGAAAAGACTAAACTCTGAGAGATACTTACAAATGCTTATACTCAATATGTTGAGTGAATGAATGAATGAATGAAAGTTCATTATAGCACAGCAAGAAAGTGTATTGTATGTATTGGAAAGGCATTCAAAATAAATGGTTAATTCAAAAATTAGCTCTTAAGGGCAAGCTTCACTTAAATGGAAAATATACTTACTTTCCACCTCCTGACTCTCGTTACTTTCATTGGCTGTCTCATACACGAGGAATAATTTTCCTCCTCATTTCCACCTCTTGCATTTCCTTGTTTTCTGCAAGTCCCAACTAAAGTCTGCTTTCTACAGTAAGAATTATCCATAACTTCCTCCATTAATTCCTTCCCTGTATTAATTATTATTATCTATTATATATAATACCTATATTATATATTATAATCTATTAATTAGCACATTCCCTCTATTAATTATTTCTGCTTTATCCTGAATATAGCTTGTTAGTACATAGTTGCTGTCATGTTCTCTCCCCCCTTGGTCTTTGAGCTCATTGAGAGGACGGACTTTCTTTTGCCTTTTATGGTGTCCCCAGGGCTTAGCACAGAGGCCAGGACTTCAGGGTTTCATAAATACTTACTTGTTGACTATGTAGAATTCTTCGTTCTCTATTCCACCACAGATAAATGAGGGATCACATTATTAGCAATTTACTGCTACTTTGCTGGCCTGAAAGTATTCTTGCCATTCTCCAGAATTCTTGTGTATAGGACAGCCATGCTCGTTATATAGGGAATGACTAAAACGCTTTCTTTGTAGGGTTTTTGACATTACTATTATTCCTTTAGTAAGTAGATGATTTTGCCTCTGTACCAAGTTCATGTTCAACAAATTCTCATTGAACTGAACATCCCATTTTAACCTTTATTTTCACTTTGAACTATTTCTGCTCTGGCCTTATATTAAACTAATCATTAAGAGAATTATCATCTACCTCCTATTATACTATATGCCTCTAAAAGACTAGGGCAAGAATTTTGAATTCCAGAAAGTAATATTTTATTTGACCTTTAGATCTCAACAGATACATCCTATCAGTTAACCCTTTACCTGAATTTCAAATTACATGAGCTCTCCTGTTGCGAGAACACTGCATTTCTCTTTATTTAAATGTATAATATCAACATATAGGAATCACTTCCTTCACAAAATGTGATTGATTCACCACTTAACTGAGCAAATTAAAAACTTATCAGCAATTATGAAAATAATTTCCTCCTTTTACTGAAATACTTAACAGGGCATGCGGTTAAGCACATTGTTATTCTGGGGAGCGTAGGTGTTTTTGAAAGGCAGTGTGAAAATAAGTGCCTGAATTATGAATTCCTCCCATGAACACTGAATCACTTTATATTTTTTATGGCAAAAAGAGCTGATTTCTCTTTTGTAAAAAGAAAAAAAAAGCCCTACTCTTTCAGGAACATATATTGCTGTATAATATAATATCAAACTGGATCAATTCTCAAATCTTAAATAATATATAATTTTTCTTTTCCACACCAAGCCAGAATTGTATCTGTCTGCAAACCTTAGCATTCCCTTATAAAAACTATGAGGCTATGAACATTGAAACTTAACCAGGACAATTTATTATACAAACTGAAGGTTTGTAGACTTTCTCATGGTAGCATACACAAAATCTAATAGCCAGATAAATTACATCTTTCTCTGCAGAGACAGTCATATTTGGTGACTTGTTTGTGAAAATAAAGCTACCTAATGTTGTCTTACAACCTATATGGACAGGTCTGGTTGAACAGTACAGTAGGAAACCAGCAGTCCCTTTTATATTGAGCAGGCACTGACTCTGACCTTTGTTTCATACCAGTAGTTGGTTATGATACAAGTTCTTTGACTGAGGGCTGCCCTAAAGCTGTGGTTCAAAAACAGGTACTTCATCCTTTATGGCTACACACCAGGTTGGTCTGTCGGCTACCACAGCGTGCCAGTCACACACACTTCTGCTTCATGACCATGGGCTGTGCTTCATTGAATCCATAAAACGTTTCTCATCCCCTTCCAATTTTTGCTCACTTTCCAATACAATAACCATTTGGATAGATGGTTGTGTTTTATTCAGCACATGTGTTCAGCCTAGGGTAGGTGGCTTGAGCTTTGAGTTGATGCTGGTAGATGAGCTACCCAATTCTTTTTCATTGATGATCTACTTTTTCTATTTGCTGTTCAATAAGCCTCATATTTTGAGAACAGGGTGCTTTGAGGGCAGGAACTATATATATTTTTTTCATAAAAAAATAAAGCTCTAGTACTTAGTATAGTGGCTTACATATAGTAGGTATTTAGTAGATTTTTTTGGGTCAAATTTCAACCATTCAAGAAGCTGGTGCTGATGTCTTCATTTCTGGCCCTGCCATCTACTATTTGGGTATTTGGGTAATATTGTACACTGCCCTTTGAGCATTGCCCTAAGTCATTTCAGAAAGTTCACAGTGGTTTCTTATCTGAATGAAATGATGTGCATTAGTTATTTGTGCCAATTTCCCCCCACTTGCACTGAAGTTGTAATGTTTGGTACTGCTGGGTTAAAGGGGGTGGGATGGGAAAGAGACCACTGACTGAACTGGGAACTTGGAGATAAAATTAAACTGGGTTTAGTATTGGAAAGAGTCCTAAATTAAGAATAAGAGGACTTGAATTTTTATCCTATCTCTTCCACTAATTTCATTCTATGACCATGAGTAGGGCACTTAAGCTTTCCGGAGCCTAATTTCCTGTAAAATAAGGGAGCTGGACTATGGTCTCTAGTATCCCACCCAGCTCTAAAACTATGGACCTCTGATCCTAGATAATCCTATAGGTTCTTTCCAGGTTTAACAGTGTAATTCTATAGTAGGGCTAGATTTCAAAGCTGAATAGGTAGTTTGAAAGGAAAAAAAAAAACCACCTCTAACAACAATTGTTTTGTAACTCTAATTTAGAGCAAGCTGGAGCTTGATGCCACCTTGGATCTGCATTCTGTTAGCTCCCCAAAGGACATATTGACCTCTTTGATTTAGCTCTTTTTACTTATTTGCCAATCAGCACATTGTTGGCTAGTGTACTGCCTAAGTAGCAGAATTCATTGCCAGTTGTTTTTTTTTGGGGAAAAATCAGGCTGTATGCAGGCTTTTCCAGGTGTAGATGGGTACATGCTTTAGATTTTCAATAAACAATATTACTTTGACCCTAAAAGTAGTTTGTTACTACTTATCAGCTTTCTGAAAGGAATCATTACATAGTATGAACAGTGTTCACTCAGAGTCAGGAAACCTGCTTTCACATCTGACCCCAGACATTTATTAGCTGTGTGATAAAAGAGAAGCCACTTAACACTGGAGTACTTCAAAATTCTTGACAACAAAATCACAATAATAATGGTCACGCTACCTACCTCATGGGGTTGATGAGAGGGAAAACGCTTTGGAAATGAGAAAGCACTATGTAATTATTACTGCTGCGTGTTCATTTCAAAAGTAATCCACATACAAAACTTTTTAGATGATGGATCCCATGACTTTTGATGACATCTGTGACATATTGGGTTAGCATAGTTTCTCAAATGACACAAAGCATGTGCTAACAAATCCTGAGAAATTTGTTACATCCTCATACAAGGACGCAAATGTGAATCAATAATATTGTATCTATTATATAACCTGTCCCTATTCTTGCTACTGTTTTCCACTGACTTATAGGACACTTCTATGATTTTCTCACTGACTAGTACCTTGCTTTTCAGCAAACCCCTTGTCCTCATCCTAAGAGCCTTCACTTTTCACATCAGTGTTGTGTTATTTTTTGTTCAGTTGCTTTTCAGTTGTGTCAGACTCTTAGTGATCCCATTCGGAGTTTTCTTAGCAAAGATAATAGAGTGTTTTGCCATTTCCTTCTCTAACTCATTTTACAGATGATAAAACTGAGGAAAATAGGGTTAAGTCACTTGCCTAGGGTCACATAGCTAGTAAGTGTCTGAGGCCAAATTTGAATTCAGGATGATGAGTCTTCCTGACTCCAGGCCTGGCACTCTATCCATTGTACCACCCAGCTGCCCCCGTCATATTGATACACCCCCCTACCCCCAAATAAGATGACCACATAATTCCTCCATGACTTGAAGTTTTGAGCTCTTCTCTACAACATTTTCAAGCACAATTTATCACTCAGCTGAAATCCAGAGTCTCCTCAGGTCTTTCTGTCTCTTCTCTCTGCAAATCATTCTTCATTCTATAACCATGATATGCTACTTCTTTGCACACATATGGTGCTACTACTTCTCTGCTCAAAAATGAACTATTATCCTCATCACTATCATCTTCATCATGGCTAAAATGTGTATAGTACTTATTATGTACCAGTCAGTGCACTAAGTACCTTATCATTATTAATCTCATTTGATTCTCACAATAATCCTAGGAAGCAGGTGTTATTATCTCTACTTTACAATGGATGAAACTGAGACAAACAGAATGACCTTCCCAAGGATCGCAGAGCTAGTAATTATCTGAGGTTAGATTTTAACTCAGGTCTTCTTGACTCCTGATCTAGCTCTCTATCCACTCTGCTACCTAACTTGAACAGTGGTTTCTTGATCACAACTCAGTAAAATTCAAGCTTCTTTGACTTGCATTTAAGGTCTACCATAGGCTGGCACTAGCCTGCCATTCACATTCAACAAAAATCATTAAGTTCCTACTATATGTGATGAACTATTGCATTAAAAAAGATAAATATGGCAAAGGACAGACTCAAAGGACTTACAAGCTAAGGAGAAGCATATTTACACAAATGATTTTGATACAAAGAAGTGATGTCATTTCAAAAAAGAAAATGCGATAAGAAATATGATGAGAGATAGAGAGCTCATTGTAGTATAGTGGCAAGACCATTGATTGTAGAGACAGAGGACCTGGTTCAAATCTCATCCCTGATCTGTGTAATCTTGTTTCCAGACCTGGGTGTATCTGCCTTCATATTTCTCACGTCCAACCCCTTCTCTTTACTCACAAAGGCTACTACCTTAATTCAGGATCTTATCATCTGTTTCCTGAATTATTTCATTAGCCTCCTAACTGGTCATGCTGTCTCAAGTTTCTCCCCACTCCAGCCCATTCAAAACAATGCTGCCAAAATAATTTTCCTTATGTGAAGAACAGATCTGACCATGTTATTCTACTACTCAGTCAACTCCAGTGGCTTCCTATTTCCTCTGGGAACAAATATAAGCTTCACTTAGTTTTTTGATCCCAATAAAATCTTACTCCAACCTATCTTTCAGAATATATTGGGTATTACTTCCCTTCCTGTACTTTGTGATCCAGACAAACTGTTCTTCTCTGTTCCTCACAAATAGCATTCCTGTTTGTTCCCTCTGCCTTGGCAATGGCTATACCCACATGCCTAGAATACTTACTTTCCTTACCTCAACTTACCTCAACATCTTCTTCTGTCTAAGATTTGACTCATTCATCATTTCTACCAGAAGCTTTTCCAATCTCGCAAATGTTAGCGTTTTCTTTTCCAAGCTACTTCATATTTAACTACTTTGTACAAACATACTTGTATTCATTCTCTTTATATTTACTCTGTATTGTCATATGAACTTGTCTCATCCATTAGAATGTAAGGTACTCGCAAAAAGAGATCATTGCATTAATTGTATTGGTATTCCCAATACCCAACATAGTGCATGGCATTTAGTAGGTACTTAATAAGTACTTTGGTTTGAATTGATTTTACCCATCTAGTCTTCAATTTCCTAATCTGTAAAATGAAATGGTTCAACAAGATAGTCTCTGAGGCAGTTCCTTCCAGCACTATATGATCCTCTGACCTTCACTTATGTGTGGGTCTATTGGCAGAGTTCAGAGAAGGCTTCCTGGAGGACATGAAGCCTTCATTTTACCTTCAGAGAAAGGGGGTTACAAGAAATAAAATTAGAGTCATCTGTTTCTGACCTGGAGATTGTATGACCAGTGGCCCAGAGAAGGGAAAGGGTAGAATGGGGGAAAGAAAACAATACTGTTTGGTTCGATTACATAATGCATGAAGGTGAGTAGTATGAAATCAGGCTTTTCTCAATGGAATGTAAACTTCTTGAAGGCAAATCTGGTTTTATTTCAGTCTTTGTATATATAAGTACTTAGCACAATGGCTGGCACAGAGTAGGTACTTAATACCTGCTGAGTTGGTCTTGAAGTTAGCCTGAAAGCAAGACTATAGAGGTTGTGAATGTCAGAGTCAGATGTTTATAATGTATTTTCCATGCAATAGGGAGTATCTGAAGATGTTTGCACAAATGAGCAGCATGATCAGAATGATCTGTGAAGAGGTTACCACAAGCAGAATACATTGGAAGGACGATAGGTTGGAAGCGGGAATACTAGTTTGAGAGACTTGTTATGTTGTTATGGGGCAAGAATAGTAGCAGTGAAAATGAGGGGAGGGATAGTATATGAAAAGTGCTGTAAAGGAAGAATTCATAGATAATGACAACTATTAGATGAGACTGAGGGAGAGGGAAGAGTCAAAGTTGACCCCAACATTTTGAGCCTATTTCACTGAGTATCCAAAGTACTCAGCACTAATATATACTAACATAAACAGAGAAGTTGAAAGGTAGGATTTAGAGAGAAAAGATTATGGATTCAATTTTAGACATGTAGATTTTGAGGGTCTCCTCTAGAAGAATTTCTAACATAATAAATGGAAATATAGGGCTGCAATACATAGATTATTTTGAGGGATAAGATACAAACTTGGAAATTATCTTCATAGAAGTGGTAATTAAATACTAGGGAGTCATGGTGGAGATCATGAAGGGTGAGAAAAGAGAAGTAAATATGCTCAAGTATTGAATTTTGGGTAACAGTCAGTTTAAGAGGTGGCAGGAGGATTATGGAGCAGCAAAAAGGACAGAGAAAGAATGAACAGAGAGGAAGGAGAACCATGAAAATTCTGTTAGGTAAGCTCAAGGTAAGAAAAGCTATTAAAAGAGTCTATAATGTAATGTTCAATGTTCAAATACAAGTGCAGAAAAGGATGTCAGGCCAGATTTTTATCTCATTAAACATACCTGAAACTTGCATGTGTGTGTGTGTGTGTGTGTGTGTGTGTGTGTGTGTGTGTGTGTGTGAATACCTTTTAGTTATTGCTTAGAAAGAACATGCCTGGTACTACATGGGGTCTCTGTGAGACTGACAGTGATGTGATAATTTCATGAAAGAATAAATGAATGCATTATACCCAGTATACAAACAATGACTGAAAGAAAACTGAGGGATCACCCATTCCAATTTTTTCATCATGGGATTAGAGTTATTCATCATTAAGACAAAAGTCCAATGAGAGAGAAGTCTATATTAGACCAAATCAGGCACCATCCAAGTTCCTACAACTTAGCGTCTAAATCTGGAGTATATTGCTTTAGGATATTGATGAACTCAGGCAGATAAACATGCTTGATACTTGCCAAAATGCAATTCCAATAATAGTATTTAAATAGAGGGTAAGGAAAGGGAACCAGCATTTATTAAGGGTCTACTATATGCCAGACCCTGTGCTAAGTATTTTACAATTATTATTTCCATTGATCCTCACAACAACCCTTCAAGTTTGGTGCTATTGTTGTCCCAATTTTAAAATTGGGGAAACTAAAGAGGTGGTGTTTAAGTGATTTTGCCCAGGTGTAATGGTAATGGGGTTTGAAGATCTTCCCTGCCCCTAATAAGTCTAAGCAAATTTGAAGATCTTCCCTGTACCCAAGAGGCTAAATGTAATCATATAGAGCCTGTGGTAGGAGGAGCTTATGGAAGGGTGCAGCAGAGCCCACAGGAAGCTGGGAGTCAGAGCAGCTAGAATTGGAGGGAGGAGAGCATGCACCCAAGGAGATAGCTAGGCTTGTGAGTTTTTGCTCCCTCCTATGACAGCTAGGCTTGTGAGTGTTTGTTTGTGGGAAGGCTAAAGGATGGTGTGGCTACATACTGTGCTACCGTATATTAACTTCTTTGTTCCTATGATGGATTTAGTTTCCTGGTGTTAGGATTTGGCTTTCTGGTATCTGAATAAATGTTTTGCTTCTGTCTTCTACATGGAGAGTCTGTTATATTTTACAATTGAGAACTATGCTGGCATATTTATAGTTGCCATCAGCATTGTAAATATTGTGTTGGCCCTATACCAGGTTAAGTGTATGAAGTTATATTTGAACTCAGTTCTTCCTGACTTCAGACCCAGCACTCTATCCATTGTACCACCTCCTTGAGAGTAGGCACTATTTCTCTTTAACTTTTGTAACCTTAGTGCCTAGCACAGTGCCTGGAAAATAGTAAGTATTTAAATATGTTTTTTAATTGGTTGAAATCTCATCATAATAAAAATGTAATTGAAAATGAAGGAAATTGAGGTAACAGGGAGAATTAGCCCAAAAGGTTTTAAATAAATGCTTATGTCTTCCTGGCATAATAAACATATGCATATGATTTCAAGATTAGATTTTGATAGTAAAATGTCATTAAGACTTGTACTCACATCCTCTATAGTAGGAAGGGCCTGGGGTCTCCTTTGATAGGTATTGTTTTGCTTCTGAGCTCAGAGGTGTCTAGACAGAACCCTGAGAAACCTTGACAAAAGCAGTCCAACTCAGCCATTGAAAGCAGAAGTCATAACATATAAGAAACAGTTTTATTATACAAACAATATAGAAAGGAGAACAAAGACCCACAAAGAGCTTTCTGTGATCTACCCCTCTACCTCCCACATCCACTTTGTCTTCAAAGCAGCACCTCTGCAGAGAACAGCCCACCGAATAAAAATAACTGACATTTACATTGCGCTTTATGCTTTGTAAAGCACTTTATATCATTTGATTCTATGCCAACTGTGAGAGATGTACTACCGGTATTGTTATCCCCAGTTTACAGATCAAGACACTGAGGTTCAGAGAAGACAAGTGACTTATTCATGTCGCAGCTAGTGACACACTTACTGAGTGCATATGAGGGAGGATATGGACCTAGATCTTGCTGAATCTGAATCCCTTACTCCATTCACTCTACCATGTGACCTTCCTTGTTCAAGCTGAAATCCTCTGTTTCCTTACACTTAGGTCACTGACAGAGGCTGCTTACATGCTGCTGCCTCTCATCTCCAAATGCCCTTCCCAGTCACCATGGGTCTCTGTTCTGGCTCGATGATTTCTCTCAGGATTCCTCATTTTTAGAGGTCCAGGCAGTTGCTGAGCTTTCAAATTTCTCTCCCTCAAGACTCCTGTTTTTTTTAATTTTTTCTCTGTGGCCCTCTTCCTTTTTAATAATGCTGTTGCTGATGTAGCAAAAACAAAAACTAACATTTACACAGGGCTTTAAGGTTTGCAGAGCACTTGAATTGTTATCTAATTTGACTGATCTTCAAAACAACACTGTGAAAATAGATGCCATTATTTTTCCCATTTGATATATGAGGAAACTGAGGCAGAAAAAAAGATAAATTACTTACCTAGGTTCACATAATTACTAAATGTCTGAGGCAGTATTTGAACACAGATTTTTTTTTTCTGGCTTCAATTCCAACTCTCTTTTCAATATACTACCTAGTTGTTTCATAGTGCCTTACATTTTCTCCTTTCTTTTTTTGAGTCCCAATCCAAAGTGTGTTTTTTCCCAATACCTTATCAATAGCTTATTGATATTTCTTTCACTCTGAAAACACTTATTATTGTTGATGAAGGTCAAGGTTCTAACTATCTATTCTGGAGACACAACAAAAATTTAAACAGATAGAATCTCACCAGATCTTACATGGGTTATACTACTGTTCTGCTGTTTCAAATTGTGCTTTCATTAATAGTACATGATCTAAAAATCTTCTCCATCCTTGAGACATATATTACCAATAAGTTTAATTTCTTCCTTCTATCATTCTCAGTAAATGATTGCTCTAAGGATGATCTATGCTATGATAATGGAAAATCAGTAAAATTTCACATGTTTTGATTCAAATGCAGTGCTACTGGAAGCTTTTCCTACTTCTGCTATCTTTTTCTCAGCACCCCAGGCTAGGCCATCCATTCCCTTGTGCTTACTGCCTAATTTCAAAATGATCTTATTAACATTTATCCCACAGCTATCAAATTTATTCAAACTTCAGCACATTAGAGTTAGTTCAGAGAACAGCAACCTTAACAAAGAGTTTGGGTAAGTGATTTCATTAATAAATAGTGTTTCCTTTGGCTAATCAGTGACTAAAATAGGGATATGTTAATTATCTTTAAATATCATCAGTCTGTAAACACCCAAGTAGTAAAATAGTTATCTATTGTGGTATTCAGTGGGCAGTGCTAAGGCTTAAAATAAGAAAAGGAAATAACAAATTGAACATGAAGAGAGAAAGGTCCAATTGCTGGTTTATAGGACAGAAAAAAAAAAGAACGGTGAAATTTAGCTTGCCATTTAAAAATAACAATAGGCACAACAAAACCCAGTCCCAAAGCCAAAGGAAAATCCTAGGAAAATCATCGAGCATTTATTCTCATCAACTTATTCCTAGATCATTGCAAAAATAGCATCACAGAAATTAGAAAATGAAGGAAATTTCCCAGCCATTGGACATTACTTGCCAGATCATGACTGTTGCCATAAATAGGCACATTAATGTTTTAGCCAATGTGATTTTGAGAATTTCATCAAAGGTTCTCTTGAGATCATCCCAGGACCCTCAAGCCAGATTTGAAGGGATAGAGAAATGTTGGAGGAACTCCCAGCTCTGTTGTTATTGATTTAAAGCACTTAGTTTAAGTAAGTACTTTGAAAATTGTCTTCAAGACTTCATGGGGGAAGAGGGTAAGGAAAGAGCAGGAGAATGGGAAATGGGGAATCTTCAAGAAAGTTGTGGAGCCTCTGATTCACAGAAATAATATACAGAGCATGATGGTAAAGCAAGTTATTGAGGATTTTCCTAGGGCTTTGCAACTCCCTCCAGTTTTAATTTCTGCTTCTATATTGTTGTACTTTGTGCCACTGGTATTTGTTAGATGTCAAAAGAATAGATATGGCCTAGCACATTTTGTAGATTTCCAATTAAGAGAACATAAAGGAGAGACTCAGATGGAAGGGATATGGTTGCATTGTTGGGAAAAAAAAATACTCACATTGGTTATCAAGTCATTAAGTGATCTTCTGAAAGTGCAGGTCTGATTATGTTACTCTCCCTATTGAATAAACTCCATTAAGTCCCTATTGCCTCTAGGATGAAAAAAACAAACAAACCAAAAACAATAACTTCTGCTTGGCTTTTAAAGTCGTTCATAACCTGGTCCCTTCCTACAGGTCTAGTCTTCTTACACTTTATTCTCCTTCATATATTCTAAGATCCAATGACACTAGACTCCTTGCTTTAACATTAAAAATTATTGATATGTTTTATTTTTATATTACATGCAATTATAGACTACTCTCATTTTTAAGAAGTTTCTTGTACAAAATCTTGTACAAAAAATATTTTGTACAAGTTGCATATAATACAGTAATATAAAACTAATAATACAGTAACATCAGAAGAAACTGTATTCAACATTCCATATCAGTAGCCCTCCAAAAATTGGCCCCTTCCTGATTCAAGTAGCTCAGGAACACAGAAACTACAGATAATATCTTGGCTCAAACGCCACCCCCCCATCTAAATTTCTAAATTCTAGTTCATTTAAAGACTATGCTAGTTTATGACTATAGACGACTAAAATCTTTTACTCTAGTAAAAGTTTTTTATTGAATGTTTTATTGAATGAAGATGAGTCTTCAATTAAAAATAAATCATTCCAGTTGATTTGATTTCTATTTCTAAAATCGTAGACTTCTTACATATTGACATTTGAAAAAAATCCAGTCTTCCTTTCCTTTAGTGTGCATACCACCTCTATGTATTGCCCTCTTTTCTCACAGCAATAACAATGTATTGTCAGAATTAGAAAGGACCCCAGAAATCATGTTATCCAACCCCTATCTATATTAGAATCCCATGTGTTCTGGGTAGATTCCACTTTCAGGTCATTAAGGAAGAAGGATGTCAAAAGATAGGAGTCTTCAAAAGCCCTGATCTTTCAGGAAGATAGGTAGAAGAACATGCAAAAATGTAAGTTACAAAAACCAGTCAACAAACATTATTTAATCACTCACTATATGGAAATGCAAATCAAATCAACTCTGAGGTACTACATCTCACCAGTCAGATTGACTAAGATGACAAAACAGGAAAATGATAAATGCTGGAGAGCATGTGGAAAAATTGGAACACTAATGCATTGTTGGTGGAGTTGTGAGCTGATCCAACAATTCTGGAGAGCAATTTGGAAGTATGCCCAAAGTGCCATAAAAAAGTGCATACCCTTTGACCCAGCAATACCACTTCTAGGGCTGTATCCCAAAGAGATCATACAAGTGGGAGGAAGATCCTTATGTTCAAAAATATTTATTGCAGCTCTCTTTGTGGTGGCAAAGAATTGGAAATCAAGGGGATGATCAAGAATTGGGGAATGGCTAAACAAGTTGTGGTATATGAATGGAATGGAATACTATTGCGCTATAAGAAATGAGGAGCAGACAGACTTTATAACAACTTGGAGAGACATATATAAACTGATGCTGAGTGAGGAGAGCAGAACCAGGAGAACTTTGTACACAATTACAGACACAATGTAACTGTGACAACTAACTCTGATAGACTCGGCTCCTCTCAGCAATGCAAGGTTATAAGACAACTCCAAAAGATTCACGATGGAAAGGGATATCCACATCCAGAGAAAGAACTACAGAGTCTGGATGCAGATTGAAGCAAACTACTTGCTCTCTTTTTTGTTTTGTTTTGTTCCTTCTTTCTGGCTCACTTCATCAGTTATAATTCTTCTTTACAACTTGACTAATGTTTAATATGAAGGTATTTGTAGAACCTATATTGGATTGCATGCCTCCATGGAGGGAGAGGGGAGAAGAAGAGGGATGGGGACAAAATTTGGAATTCAAGGGATTGTGGAACTGAATGTTATAAACTAAAAGAAAATAAATAAATTTTTAAAAATAATCACTCACTATATATCAGGCGCTGTGCTAAGTGGTAGATATAAAAAAGATAAAAACACTATTGTTCTTTTCCCAGGGCTCACTTTTCACTGTGGGAGACAACACAAAAATAAGTAGGCACATTACCATCTAGTTAACACTGGCAAACTTGCTGTTCTTCACCTTGCAACTTTGTGCCATTGCACCAGCTGTCCCAGTCCCTGGAATCTTGTGCCTCTTCATTCTGCCTATGAGCTTCCCTGGCTTCCTTCAAGGCTCAGCTCAAACCCTGCTGCAGGATTGTTGTTGTCGTTGTTCTTGTTGTAAATTTGAATTCTTGTTATCATTTATCATCTTTTTTTATTATTATGCATTGTTATCTCACTATTAAATATTGTGTATTTACTTATGGATATCATGCTAAGAGTAAAAATGTATGCAGCAGGCTTCCATCAGGACCCAGCTCCATTTCATATTCCAAGGCCATTTGACTAGTGCTCACTGAAAGGTAATACTCTTTAAAAAAAATAAAATAAAAAGAAAGAAAGAAAGAAAAAAATGGTGTTAATCATTAAAAGGAGCTCCAAGTAAGTTCTAACTGGTACATATACAAATTCAAACACCTCTAGAGGACCAGTGATTCTCCCCCAATTCCTGCTGAAAAACATGGCTGAAAGATAGAAAGTCTCAGACCCTCTGCACACAGTCCTACATGGAGTCTGCTGGAAAAGCATTCCCTTCTTTTCAGGGCAAATTCAGGTCCACAATCCATGCATGACTTTAGCAAACCACCAAGATGATTATGGAGCTCCCTAGTAAGTGTCTAGTAGCACCATCTGGTGATTAAAGTGAACATATCTCACTTATTGCTTGATTATAAATACTGACAGTCTCTAGTACTCTCATTTGGTGAAAAACAGCATTATAACACCTTATCACCCTTGCCCCTCAGAGTATCTATGACATGTATAAAGCTTCTCCTTGGTCATTATCTGTGCAGGAAAATAAGGAAGATTCATCCTTAAAATATTAAAGGAACTTCTTATATAGTATTCTATTGATTTTGGTACAACCTTTACTGATACTGAATGTAACTCCTCATCCTTGAAGTTCCTATGTATTTCCTTCTTTTTCATTAGTAAGGGAGGTTCCCATTAACCTGCTGGAGATATTGTATAAAGTTTATGAGCTTAAAAATGCATAGCAAGATATACTATCAATTCAGTTCCTCTTTGGAAGACACCTCTTCCCTGAAGCTCTAAACCATACCCTCATATCCACACCAAAAGAAATAAACAGAAATAAATGTGTGTCTACACGTATGTATGCACACACACATATACACACAAAATTTTACCAAAATGAAACAGAAAGAATGAAAAAAGAAAGTATAAACAGAATACAAGGAATTTTGAAGATATGTTTTTGGGGTTTCTTTCCAAGTGGGCAGGGATATGGCAGTATTACACATGATTTAAACCTAATGTTTCCTACAGGGCAGACAAGTAGAAACAAAGAAATGGCCATCTACCATCCAAGGTTTGAATATAGTTACTCTGTTTTCTGTGGAAATAAAAACTTATATTGCTATTAGCAGTCCTATTAAATTGACATATTTCTCTACAAAGAGAGCAAATATTACACCAGCAACCAGTCTAAGCCAACACAAAATAGTCTGTTGTAGGTCAGTATTATTCTCTAACTATTGTATAAACATTTTACTTCTGCAGAAAGAAGACAGACTTTTCTATGGGCTTTATTTTAGAAGTTTGTAAAACTGCCAAACTTTGGGATACAATTTGTAAGGAGAGAAAGCTCTGAAAAGTTAAAGGGATGATCTTGGCATTTTTACTTGTGTGAATTGGGATACAAGATTCAGAAAGCATGATTCAATATTTCATGATCATCTGAAAAATCATAGAAGGAAATAGGCTGTGGGTGCAAATGGATGACATCCTGCCATACTGGAAACAAACTTGGAAGTAGAATGTAACATGGTTCTATCCTTAGTTTTGTTACATTATATTACAAAGCTCAGCCTTCTTCTAATTGCAAAGAGGAAATAGAATTTTATAGGTTAACTTCTCAGTACTTTGATACATCTATAATCTAAGCTTCCATCTATTAGTAGAGAATGTAATCTGTTATTTACATTCATAATCCTTATCTGCACCTTTCTGAGATTCTTTTATAAAGGATCCAACCAATGCACTATGACTTCTTAATATTTCCTGGATATTAGTGCAATTTGTGATCTGTCCATCTCTTATTTTTCTTGCTACACAATGAGGTCACCTCTGAGTCTGGACCATACATATGTCTGATAATGCCCTTATGCCACCTCTTACGACTACAATAATTGGTAAGATGGTAATGAATTAGTCCATTAGTACACATATCTTTAGAAGTTTGCTTTATTGGACATTATAATGTGCTATGTTTTTGTGTGAGGGAATATTATTTAAAAAATCTTTTTGGCTTCCAGTGCCAAGATGGCAGAGTGAGGAAGGAACCCTCTGAAGCCCCTTCCAAGTTCACTTCTAAACAACTAGAAAACCACCTCAGAATTGATCTAGGAGCAGAGAGACAGCTCACCACAGAAGAGCAGGAAAGGTCTGTCCCACTAGGGTGGGAAGGGAGTTAGGTCCTAAACTAGTAGCAGTGTAATGGTAATTAATTTAGCAAGTACTTAGCCCTTAGTAACTCTGTCTCCTGTTGCTGACATAACAGGAAGGGGTTGGCTGAGACAGGAAGCCAATGTGTGTGTATATAAAAGAAGAGTTCCAGAGACAGAGAGACAGAATCAAGAATTCTCCTCCTGGTGGCTCCTGGTGGAAGACTGAAGTGGCTGTTGCCTCCTGGCAGGTCAAAGTGGCTGCTGCCGCCTGGAAGGCTGAGATTTCTTCTGGGTCCAGCTGAACTGCTGGAGGACTGAAGAAGCATGACCAAGATAAGACTTTGTTGTGGCTTGGTTGATCCTTGAGTTCCCAGCAACAGAAGTTGTGAAGGTTTTGAGATGTGCTGGATCCTGTGAACTTCAGTGTGTAACAAGAACTGCCCAGAGGACTGGATGAGAACTTGGGAGCTGTCTGCCTCTGAATCCAGGTGACTGTCTGATGATTCAGGTAGGAGCTGGGACCATGGAAGGGGATCCAGGGAATCTGAGAGACCACCCTGAGTCAAGACGAAGAAAAGGCCTCTCCTTGAATATTGAACATGTGATGAAATTGAAGTTTACTAGACACTGAGTGGTGGAGGGTTTGTGTAATTTTCTAATGATTGTAGTTAGTGATTAATGATACTTAGTAATTTTGAATCTGGATAAGTGACTGATTAAGTTAACTTATGATTGCCCCATGAGTGGAGGACTGACTTGTATTGTGAAATGAGTGAATGATTAAGTAAGGAGGGTTTCCCCCTTAGGGGAATCAGGTGATTATTCTTTTGTTCTTTGTTCTAAATACTGTGCCCACTTTGGTGAAAACCATGTGGCCATTCTAAGGTTAAGCTGTTGTGAACACTATATTGTGATTTTCTGTGATAAGATATAATGTTGTGAATATTATATTGTGATTTGTTGTGAACGTTTGCCTTGATTTGTAATGGAATAAATGGAGTGTTCACTATACTGTGTAATCAGAACCTTAAAACCTGTTCATAGTAGCATTCTTTTGGGAAGCTGCTCATGCATGGCATCAGCCTCATAGCAGGGGGCCTGTAGCAAGGCTCTAAGCCTAGAGAATTCCAACAGTAAGCCCCTGCCCTCTTGCAGACCAGGAGCCTCCTAGGCAAGTGAGCAGTCAATGCAGTGCAGCAAGACTATACTCTAGTGACCCGACCCTCAGCAGAAGCTGCCAGTGAGGCCTTGACCCCACTGCTGACCTATAGTAAAGCCCTGCCCAGGGCTGGGCAATAGCTAGACTCTCCTGCCCCTGTGGCCTGCCAACAGATAGACTCTATTTTCACAGCAACCCAGTACTGTGAGAGACCAGCGATAAGATGCCTCCTACAGGGCCTTTTAGCAGAGAGGGCCTGTTTCCATAGCAACCCAGCAGCAGGGCCTCACTCCTGGGACAGTACAGCAGCTAAAACCCATACCTGGGGGAGGCCAACAGGAAAACCCCATTCCCCAGTACAAGTCAGAAGGGAAGCCTATCCTCCAACGAAAACAAGTTGCTAAGCCCTGAAACCAAGTGAAAGGCAGCAAGCAGTAAGACATACAAATACCAAGTCACAAAAAAGAAAAAGTGAGCAAACCTCCCCCCCCAAATAACTTTACTATAGAAAGTTACTGTGG
Organism: Pseudochirops cupreus; assembly: GCA_028627135.1. NCBI lineage: Eukaryota > Metazoa > Chordata > Mammalia > Diprotodontia > Pseudocheiridae > Pseudochirops > Pseudochirops cupreus. The sequence goes on from JAQQSU010000009.1 coordinate 147,716, forward strand.
TGACAGAGAAGATCAAGGCATAAACCAGAACTGCACAATATATGGCAAATGGTCTACTTGTGGCCCCCCAAAGGATTTCCAGTAGCTCACCAAAAAGGTAAGGTTTCCAGAGTGCTTTCACCTGTTTGTCATGTGACCCATGGCAACCATTATCAGTCTGTCTCTAGTCCAGTCTATTTGTGGCCTGAATAAGTTCAGCTTATTTTAATTGTGGCCCCTACATACTACCAAGTAGTGCGGGTCTGGTGTAAACTTAGAAGAGGACAATAGTGTCAAAATAGCTATGTGTGAAACTTTAAAGAAAGATGTAATTTGGTTTCAGGCCCAGAAAGAAGTCATGAAAGAACTTAAATGGGGTTTTAAAAAAGCAAATTAGAAAAGTAGAAGAAAAATATGGGAAAGAAATGAGAGTAATGCATGAGAATCATGAAAAAAACTCAATAGCATGGGAAAAGATATACAAAAATTTACCAAGAAAAGTAACTCCCTAAAAAATAGATTGGCCAAATGGAAAAGGAAGTACAAATGTTTACTTAAGAGATTAATTCCTTATAAATTAGAATTGAGCAAATGGAAGCTGATGGGTCACAAGATATCAAGATTTGATAAAACAAAATTGAAAAAGTAAAAAAAAGATTGAAGAAAATGTGAAATTTCTCAGTGGAAAAACAACTGACATAGAAAATAGATCCAGGAGAGGTAGTATAAGGCTACCTGAAAGTTATGATAAAAGTTATGATTAAAAAAAGGACTAGGACAATATCTTTCAAGAAATCATCAAAGAAAACTGCCCTGATATATTAGAACCTAAGGGCAAAATAGAAATTGAAAGAATTCACCAATCATTGCCAGAAAGAGATAGCAAAATGAAAACTCACAGGAGCATAATAGCTAAATTGCAGAGCACACAGATCAAGGAGAAAGTATTGCAAGCAACCAAAAAAAAAACCAGTTCAAATATTGTGGAGTTACTGTCAGGACTACAGAGGATTTGGCAGATTTTACTTTAAAGAACCAGAGGGTTAGGAATATAATGTACTAGAAGGCAAAGGAGTTAGGATTACAATCAAGAATCACCTACCTAGCAAAACTGAATATAATCTTTAATGGAAAAAAAAAGCATTTAATGAAATAAAGGACTTTCAAGCATTCCTAATTAAAAGATAAGAGCTGGATAAAAAATTTGGCCTCCAAATATGAATCAAAGGAAATATCAAAAGGTAAAAAAGAAACAAGAAAGAGAAAACATAAAAAAATTCAACAAAGTTAAACTGTATATATTTCTATATGGCGAGATATTTGTAACTCCTAAGAACTTTATTACTAATAAGAGCAATTAGGGGGAGTATATATAGACTGAGGGCATAGAAATAAGGTGGCTTTGATGTGGTGATATTCAAAAAAGTAAAATAAAATTAAAAGGGTGAAAAGAAAACTGCACTGGAAGAGGAAAGAAGGGGGAGAAATTGAATGGGATAAATTATCCAATACAAAAAAGGCATGAAAGAGCTATTATGATGGAGGGGAAGAAAGCAGGGTGACAGGCAAAATGTAAACTTTACTGTCATCAAAATTGGCTCAAAGAGAGAAAAAACATATGCACTCAGCTTGATACAAAAATCTATCTTATAATATAATGAAGTAAAAAAAGGATGGCATAATTGAAGGGGGATGGAGAATGATAAAAGACAGGGTATATTGGGAAAGGAGGTGATCAGAAGGAAAACGTTTGTGAGGAGGAAAAAAGTGTGAGGGGATAAGAGCAAGAGGGGATAAATGAGGGGGAAACAGCATGGAGTTAGTTATTGTAACTATAAATGTAAATATGATGAACTCACCAATAAAACAGAAGCAGATAACAGAATGGATTAAAAACCAGAATTCTACAATATGTTGTTTACAAGAAACACATTTGAAACAGGGAGATACACAGGGAGGATACACAGAAACGGGGAGGATAAAAGTAAGGGAATGGAGGAGAATTTATCATACTTCAGCTGAAGCAAAGAAAGTAGGGGTAGCAATCATGATCTCAGACAAAGCAAAAGCAAAAAGAGATCTATTTAAAAGAGATAAGGAAGAAAAAGATATCTTGCTGAAAGGTACCATTGACAATGAAGTTAAATCTATACTCAACATATATGTACCAAGTGATATAGCATCTAAATTTTTGAAGGAGAAGTTGAATGAGCTACAGGAGAAAATTGATAATAAAACTATACTAGTAGGGGACCTCAACTTTCACCTCTCAAAATTAGATAAATCTAACCAAAACATTAACAAGAAAGAAGTTGAGGAGGTGAATAAAATTCTTGAAAAGTTAGATATGGTAGATCTCTGGGAAAAACTGAATGGGAATGGAAAGGAATATACCTTTTTCTCAGCAGTATGTGGCACCTAAACAAAAATTTCCATGTATTAGCACAGAAAAACCTCAAAATCAAATACAGAAAAGGCAAAAATAGTAAAAGAATACTTCTCAGATCATAAGGCAATAAAATTTACATCCAATAAGGGACATGGAAAGACACCTTAAAATTAATTGGAAATTAAATAACTTAACCCTAAAAAATAATAAGTGGGTTGGAGAACAAATCATAGAAATAGTTTATAATTTCATTAAAGCAAATGACAAGAATGAGACAGCATACCAAAATTTATGGGATGCAGGCAAAGTAATACTTAAGAGAAATTTATATCTCTAATTGCTTACATCAATAAGATACAAAAAAAAAAAACGGATCAATGAATTGGGCATGTAACTAAAAAAACACTAGAAAAAAATCAAATTGAAAATCTCCAATTAAACACAAAATTGGAAACCCTAAAAGTCACAGGAGAAATTAATACAATTGAAAGTAAAATAAAATAATTGAACTAATAAATAAAACTGGAAGCTGTTTTTATGGAAAAAAAAACCAATAAAATAGATAAATCATTGATTAATTAGATTAAAAAAGAGAAAGAAGAAAAACAAATTACTAGTATAAAAATGAAAGGGGTAAATTCACCACCAATAAAGAGGAAGGAACTTGAGACAATTATTAGGAGCGATTTTGCCCAGTTATATGCCAATAAATTTGACAATCTAAATGAAATGGATGGATATCTTATAAGAAAATATAAATTACCCAGACTGACAGAAGGAGAAATAAATAATCCATTTCAGAAAAATAAGCTGAACATCAATGAACTAAGAAAAAAATTGCAGGATCAGATGAATTCACAAGTGAATTCTACCAAACATTTAAAGAAAAATTAAGCCCAATACCATATAAAAGTATTTGAAAAAATAGGCAAAGGACTCCTACCAAATTCTTTTTACTACACAAATAAGTGTTGATACCTAAACCAGGAAGAACCAAAACAGAGAAAGAAAGTTATAAAACTATTTCCTTAATCAATATTGATGCAAATTTTTTAAATAAAACATTAGCAAAGAGATTACAGCAATATATTATAAGGCTAATACACTATGACCAAATGGAATTTATAACAAGAATGCAGTTAGTTCATTATTATTAAAACTATCAGCATAATTAACCATATCAGTAATAAAACAGAAGTCATATGATTTTCTCAGGAGATGTAGAAAAATCTTATGACAAAATACAGAACCCATTCCTATTAATATTTACCTAAAACCACCAACAAGCATTATCTGTGATGGGGATGCCTTCCCAGTATAGTCAGGCATGAAGTAAGGATACCCATTATAACCTCTATTATTTAAATATTGTACTAGAAATATTAGCTATAGCAGTGAGAAGAAAAAGAAATTCAAGGAATTAGAATAAGCAATGAGAAAACAAAATTATCACTCTTTGCAGATGCCATGATGTTATACTTAGAAAATCCTAGAGAATCATTCAAGAAATGACTTGAAATTATTAACAACTTTAGCAAAGTTATAAGACACAAAATAAACCCACATAAACCATTAGCATTTCTATATATTACCAAGAAAGTCCATCAGCAAGAGATGGAAAGAGAAATTTGAGTTAAAATAACTATAGAAAATATGTGGGAGACAGCTAGGCAGTGCAGTGAATAGAGCACCCACCCTGGAGTCAGGAGGACCTGAGTTCCAATTCGGCCTCAGAAACTTAACACAAAAATTAGCCATGTGACCTTGGGCAAGTCACTTAACCCCAACTGCCCTCCAAAAAAAAGCTTAAAAAAAATACATGGAAGTCCACTTGCCAAGACAAACCCAGCACATATGAACACAACTATAAAACATTTCACACAAATAAAATCAGATCTAAACAATTGGAGAAATACTAAATGCTCTTGGGTAGGCCAAGTCAATATGATAAAAATCACAATTCTATCTAAAATCAATCTATTTTATTTAGTGTCATATAAATAAAACTATCAAAAACTATCTTATACCTAGAAAAATATTAATAAAATTCATCTGGAACAACAAAAACTCAAGGATATCAAGGGAATTAATGAGAAAAAAATAAAAAGAAGGTGGGCTAGCCATACCAAATCTCAAACTATTATCAAAACAGTCTGATACTGTCTAGAAACAGAGTGGTAGATCAGTGGAATAGATTAGGTAGATATTACCTTATAGCAAATGACCATAACAATCAAGTATATGATAAACTCAAAGATACAAGATTTTAGAACAAAAACTCATTTTTGACAAAAACTGCTGGGAAAACTGAAAATAGTATGGAAGAAATAAGGTGTAGACTAACATCTCATACTATATACCAAAAGAAGATCTGGGTACAAGATTTACACATAAAGGGTGATACCATAAGCAAATTAAGATAGTATGGAATAGTTTATGTGTCAGATTTATGGAAAGAAAAGAATTTAGAACCCAAGAAGATATAAAGAACATTACAAATGTAAAATTGATAATTTTGATTATATAAATGAAAATGATTTTTTGCATAAACAAAATCAATGCAAGTAAAATTATAAGGAAAGGAGAAAACTAGGGGGGAAATTTGCAACAAGTTTCTCTGATAAAAGCTTCATTTCATAAATATATAGAGAACTGAGTCAAATTTATAAAAATGCAAGTCATTCCCCAGTTGATAAATGGTCAAAGGCAAGGTAGTTTTCAGAGAAAAAAGTCAAAACTATCTATAGTCATATAAAAAAATGCTCTAAATCACTATTGATTAGAGAAATGCAAATTAAAACAACTCTTAGGTACTACCTCATACATATCAAATTGGCCAATATGACAACAGAGGAAAATGTTGAACGCTGGAGGAATGTAGGAAAGTGGGGACACTAATGCATTGTTTGTGGGGTTGTGAACTGAACCAACCACTCTGGAGAACAATTTGGAGCTATCTATGCCCAAAGGACTATAAAAACTGTGCATACTCTTTGCTACAGCAACACCACTGCTAGTTCTATATCCAAGAGACATCAAAAAAAGGGGAAAGAACCTATTTGTACAAAAAAAAATATAGCAACTCTTTTTGTGGTGGCTAAGAACTGGAAATTGAAAGGATACCCATCAACTGGGGACTGGTTAAAAAAGCTGTGGTATATGATTGTCATGGAATATAATTGTGCTATAAGAAATGACAAGCAGGATGATTTCAGAAAAAACCTGGAAAGACTTAATGAATTTATGCATAGGAAATGAAAAGAACAAGGAGAAGGTTGTATAGAGTAACAAAAATATTTTATGATGAAGAACTATGAATGACTTGGCTATTCCCAGCAATGCAATGATCCAAGATGATCCCAAGAGACTAATGATGAAGCATACTATCAGCCTCCAGAGAAAGAATTGGTAATGTTTGAATACAGACTGAAGCATACTATCTTCACTTTCTTTCTTTCATTTTTTTCTCTTTTATTTGAGTCTTCTTATATAAAATAACTAACATAAAAATATTTAAAATTATTGTACATATCTGGTTACTGTCTTGGGGGGAGAGTAGGGAGCGAAAGATAGAATTTGAAATTCAAAACATTAAATAAAAATGTTGTAAAAAAAAGAAGAAAAAAGGCTACATTCAATACTGCATTTGAAGAGAAAATAAAAATTAAAATTAAAAAAATATTTTAAATCTTTTGATACTTCCCATAACATTAAAGAAAATCTGGAAATGAAGGAAAATCTAGTAAATTCAGATTATAGAAACTACCAGAAAATTATTTTGCTTTCTACCTTAAGATTTTATCTTGACTGTTTCATAGCAATTTAATCTTTAATTTGTGATAAAATCTTTAGGTTTTATCTGGAAGATTTAATCACATCGTAAAGTTAATTTAGAAGGCTATATAGGTATTTTTTTATTTTTGCTACAGACCTGAAAAAAAAATCTATTCAAACAAGCTATTATAATGTACTTGGCTAGTAATACTTCTGTACTTTGTTTTATAGCTACCTTAATATGTAAGATATAAATAAAAACTCTATTCATACACAAAAGACATTTAAAAAATAAATCTCTAGGACCTCATTATTTTAATCTTTTAAGAACAGATGATATGGGGCAGCTAGGTGGCACAGTGAATACAGTACTGGCTCTGAAGTCAGGAGGAGTTCAAATTTGGCCTCAGACACTTGACACACTTAACTAGCTGTGTGACCTTGAGCAAGTCACTTAACCTTGCTTTTTCCTGCCTTCCCCCCTCCAAAAAGACCAAAAAAAAAAAAAGAACAAGTGATAGAGAAGTGGCTTTTCCTCTTCTGGAAAGGTCACATAATGAGATTTAGAAGCATCAGATACACGGTTCAAGTCTTGTGTTACTATCCTTTAGATTTGGACCTGTTGCTTCTAATTTTCATTATGTGACTGATGTACCCACATCATTTCCCAGTTATACGCATCCTTGATATCTTTTCCACTACTTTTCCTGAAGTCACTGGTGTTAACAAGCTATAGTCTGTTTATGCCAACCAATTAATCAACAAGCCAGACACTGGGCTAAATGTGAAAAATATTAAGACAAAAATGTAGGGGTGGGTATGTGGCACAGTGAATAGAGCACTAGCCCTGGAATCAGGAGGACCTAAGTTCAAATCCAGCTTCAGACACTTAACACAAAAAAATAGCTGTGTGACCCTGGGCAAGTCACTTAACCCCAATTGCCCTATCTTCCCCCTTCAAAAAAGGAAATAGATAAATGAATGAATGAATGAATGAACGAACAAATAAATAAATAAAAATAAGGACAAAAATGTAAGTTCCTGCCCTCAAGGAATTTACATTCAAATGGGTGAGACAACATGTACATACATAAGTCCAAATACAAAATATACAAAAAAAATATGAAGTAGTTTTGGAAGGAAGTACTTGAGCAACTGGGGTATTAGAGCGGAATCAGAAACATCTTTATGAATAAGGTAGTGCTTTAGATGAGTCTTGAAGGAAATCAGGAATCCTAAGAAGCAGAGGCAGGAAGAGCTGTAGGTGAAAAGGATAGAAATAGGAGCTGGAAAGTTGTGCTTAAGGCACATCAAGTTCTTCATTCCCCAGCAGGCTGAAATCTGGGCTGCTCCACCATGCCCACATCACTCAGACTTTCCTTTCTCTTCCTCTTTTTTTTTTAACCCCCTTTTATATGTTTTCTTTGCCTATTCAAATGTAAGCTCTTTGAGAGCAGAGGCTGTTTTTATCTTTTTTTTTTTGCTTATGTTTTTATTCCCAACACTTTGCACAGTATCTGCCACATAAGAAGTGCTCAATAAATACTTGTTGACTGGCTTGACTGACTCAGTAGATTCAGGGCACTGTGCTAAACAGTAGGTACTCACTCTCAATGTCAACGCTGTAGTTAAAAATCAAACAATTGTGTTGCTTCCCTGGAACAAATTTTGAGATGCTATGTGATGCAGCAGAAACATTAGTGGGATGGGAGGGCAGAGAGTCATGCTGCAGTCTCAAGTCTCTGATATTAATTAGCCGGGTGGCCACAGGCAAGTCATTTCATTCTCCTGGTATTTAATATCTTCACTTGTAAAATGAGAGTGTTAACCTTGATAACCTCTGAAGTCCCTTTCTGCCTATAATTTATGAAATCAAATCTATGATCTCTGCAGACCTCAGTTTCCTCATCTGGAACCTGAGGAGGTCGGACGAAATTAATTCTGAGATCTAGTTTACTATTAGCATTTTTATGAAAGAGTGAGAAATTTATATGATGCATATATCTCCCGACTGCAAAAATGTTAGGTAAATATTTAGAAGCCTAGCACTTCCACTGTATATTAACTCCTTAGAGGAAACAACTCCAAAATAATCATAACCGATAATAAGACTCTCCTCATGGGTGGAGATTGATTTCTTAATGCTTTGAGATCATGAGTGGTAGAATGGATGAGAACTTTAGGGAAAGAGACCTTGGTCTTCAGGCATTCAGTTTCTTGAGAAGAGACATGTGGTTCAAGATTCTCTTCAGGGAGAAGTTTCTGGTGGGAGAAAAAAGACTCAGAGAAGAAGTTGACATTGTAAGTGCCAGCTCTTCTATGTACCAGCATACATTTGAGAGTCAAAGGACCTATCACAAATCTTATCTTTGCTACTGAGTATCTATATAAAATGAAGCAGGTCATTACATCTCATTGAACCTTAGTTTCCTCTTCTGTGCGGCACAGGAGAAAGAATACAGGCTCTGGAGTGACAAGCCCAGGATTCAAACACTAGTTCTGGTATATACTGCCATGGTGTTGGGAGCAGGAGAGAACTAAAATTTCTCTTTCTTGACATAAGGCATATTATTACAATGTTTCATTTCAAATGTAAATAAGTAATACTTCAGGTTCTGATGGAAGACCAAGCAAAAGACAAACATCAACCATTCTACCTCAGACTCCCAAAGTCAATGACAAGATTAAAAAGTCTCTTTTCCCTCCCTTGAAACGTAACAAATTAATGCCAAGATTAATGATCGATTAATTGTGAACCTAGAATGAGCATGTGCTTTCTTTATACTATAAATACCCGTGGGAAATGGCCACAGAGATATACTTATCCTTGTCCCAACACAATGCCTCTCTTTATCTTGATTTATAACAGTGTATGAGATAAAGACTTTTACTGATTAAAAACTGAATGGTATAGTGAATCAAGCACTGGACATGGAGTCAGAAAGGACTGAGTTCAAATCCTGCTTCAGACTTAACTAACTTTGTTACAAGGCAAGTAACAACTTTCAGCCTAAGTCTCCTCATCTTCAAAAAAGTGGGCATATTAATGCCATACCTCACAGGTATGTTGTCAGGATTAATTAATACGGTATATGTAAATTGCTCTGTAAATCTTAAAGCACCATATAAATGCTAAGTTTGTAATTAACAATAACAACAATAATATTAATAATGAAGATGATGATGATTTTGTAACACAAAACTACCTGTATGACCTTAGGCAGTCACTTAGCTTCCCTAGACCTTGGTTACTTCATGTATAAGATGAATAGGTTGCACCAGACAGCCCCTATGGTAGAATCCAGATCTACATCTAGACCTATATGTATGATCACTGATGATCACTGAAGTCCCTTCAGCTCTAAGACCTATAATTCTATAATCCAGTTCTCAAATATTGGAACACCCCATAGAGGTAATTGGTGCTTATTTCCAAAGTCCTGTGAGGCTATTGGGAAAGACTATATGGATGATTGTAGTGAAAAGTCCTCTGAAGATTGACTGGTGTGCATTGTCCTTTGAAATTCCATGGGCTTCTGATAACTCACAGAGGGCTCCAACAAGGCACTGTTTTTATCTATTTAAAAGATGTTGCCAGGGTGACCCACTTCTGCCTGCTTAGGCAGAGTGGACACTATTGAGGAAGAATTTTACCTCAAAGGCATATATATATATATACATATATACATATTACATTTCTCATATCTTCCTATTCAAGTCAATTCAAATAAATGAATATGAAGCACCTAATATATGCCAGGTACTTTAATGGATGCCAGAGAGACTAAGATAAATCCTCCAAAATACATATTTTGCACGTTAGCAGCTAAATTGAAAAATCTAAATTTATGTATCTCCCTCAGCACCTAGTCCAGTAACGTACACATAGTCAATATCTAAAAAAGTTTGTTTAATGAATGAATAAATTAGTAAATTAATAAAAGCATACTATTGGCTGTGGTTCTAATACAACAAGCTGATTAGCTCTTGTGTATCACAAGAGAACCAACCATCTCCAAAGCACACATATTGCTACTTAGTATTGTTTATTTGTTCTGTTTTGCAGTAAAAACTAGTTCTCTATATGAACCAGATAAGGAACTTTATCAGTATTTTTATCCATACTAGCTCCCTCAAAAAGGTAAGTATATTTTTAAAATTAAATTAAATTTTATTTTCAAAGATCATTCTTCTCTCTGTCCCATCCCCTCATTCTTAAGAAATCAAGGAAAACAAAACCTGTGTTATAATCATTTGTAGTCACATAAAACAAATCCTCATATTGGGCATGTCCTCTCTCAAAATGTATCAATCTGTATATTGTATCAGGAGGTGGGTTTCAGAGGTCACTATGAGTACTGTGGAATTGTAGTTGGTCAATGTGGTGATCTGAGCAGCTAGGTAGCATTGTGGATAGAGTGCTGAGCATGGAGTCAGGGAAACTCATCTTCCTGAGTTCAGGTCCAGTTCAAATACTTGCTAACTGTGTGACCTCACGCAAGTCACTTATCCCTGTTTGCCTCAGTTTCTTTAGCTGTAAAATGAGCTAGAGAAGGAAATGACAAATCACTCTAATACTTTTGCAAAGAAAACCCAAAATGGGGTCACAAAGAGTCAGACACAACTGAAAATAACTAACAACGATGTATTGATCAGAGATCCTAAGTCTTTCAAAGTTTTTAGTCTTTCCAATATTTCTATTACTATATAAATTATTCTTCTGGTTCTGTACACTTTATATCAGTTCACACAAGGTTTCCCATATTTCTCTGAAACTATCTCCTTCATCATTTCTTATAGCACAATAATATTCTATCACATACATATGCCATAACTTGTTCAGCCATTTCCCAAATTACAAGCATATCTTTAGTTTCCAATTCTTCACCTCTACAAAGGAGCTACTATTAAAAAGTTTCTGCAGAAACAAGTCCTTTTCCTCTTTGATTTCTTTGGGGATAGAAACATAGGCATATTTGAGGGCCTTTGAGTTCTGGATTTATTAACTGAACTTGTGGTACTGTTCTTTAGAGGTACTTGGTCTTAGGAGGAACGCTGATGATGATTTAGTTCATTTTTTGGAGTTCTGTGTTTCCTTTCATTGGAACAGTTGGGAACTCCTGCAGAATGAGATCTCTTTCTAAACTCATTCTCTTCTAGGGCACATTAAAGAGCTGGATAGGCATAGCCGAAGAAAAATCATGACCAAGCTAGTCCCAGGAACTACACAGTGAGAGAGAGACACTTAGCAATTAGGGACCACAGTCTAGAACCAAACCATTTACTTTTAAATGCACTCCAATTACTTCACCATGGTATGTTATTTTTGAATTTTATATTTTATTTAACCTTGTTAATAACATCCTACAGAAATCTACTCTTAATATCTTGCATATATATAGAAAACAAAGGCAGAAGAGGAGAAGGGAAAGAGGGAAGTAGGCACTCTGACATGGGAGAAGTAGTTCGAATTTGGTGGATCTCTGAATCTGGGGAGCTGAACTGCCTCAGGGGTCAGGAAAGTAAGAGTGGGGCAAGAATGGATCAGGAAGTTTAGAACACAGTAAAAGGTGAGAAGCAGCAGGGTATAATGGATAGAGAGCTGTCCTTGGAGTCAGGAAGATGTAGCTTCAAATTTCACTTCTGCCACATATTGGCTGAGTGACTGCGGGTAATTCACTTAACCTTTCAGTTCTCTAGTCATTTCTCTAAGACTAAATATTGAACATTAATTTCTGTTCTGCACTGGTAGAGGGAATTCCCTCACCAGTGATCTCCCTATACTGATGAAATCACAGGTCCAGATGAAAAGGAGGCATGAATAAAGAAAGATATGAAGAAAGAGAGGCAAGCAGTTTAGCCCCTAGGGTCAAGAGGCAAAAGTCTCTGAGAAACTGTACTGATTATGATTTATTTGACTACTGGAGATTGGTGGTCGTGGCATGAAAGTTATGTTTATCTGATAACTAACACTCTAAAGAAATATATTACAAGCTACCAGTAGAGGAAATGGACCCCAGAGAAAAAGTGGTGGAGAAAGAAGAGAATCTGCAATCATACCACAGATAATTTCAGATCCGGAACAACAGAATATGTAACATAAGCACCATATTTAAAAAAATACATATAATAGAGATTTGAGAACAAAATGGAAATATAGAAAGTGGAACTAGTAGTTTAAAGAGACAAGCATTCCTTTTGGCCTTGAGATTGATTCGGTCCTCTTGTTATTTTTAAGCTAGAAGGTGGACTTGAGTCATGCCTAGGAGTTCTTAAAGGGATATTCATTCTTCCAGAGATAGGAACTCAAGAGAAAGGATTGGGGAATGCAAGAACTGAATGGCAACAGCAGAGAGGAGGTAGCAATCCCAAACCCCAATCCAATATTTAAGAAGCTAAACCAGAAAGAGAGATTAAATGAAGAAACTAAAAAAAAGGACTGAGTAGTAGTAGATAAAGGAAAGTTCACAGAGGGCCTTCAAGCTCCTACTGGCATCTCAAAGCATAAGACTCAGGATGAGGTCATTTGTTGTATCTATCTCTTTAAGGATTCAGGGAAATTTAATAATGGGGGTGAGGGGAGTTTCTTTTTCCAACTTCTTATCCCCAGATCTGTCCTGTAATAGACACTACAATATACTCCACTTGCTTTTTTTAAAACATCTAAATTATTCCTATATCATGATTTTGCCTCAAACATAGAGCCTAGAGGCAAACAAAAATTTAAATTAGAGCAGAGAGCTAGATCTCAGTCTGAATGTTAGGAATTTTTCCCACTGAAAGCTCTAAACTACTGAGATTGCATTAATAACTTTTCTTCTGAAGTAAGCTCCAGAAAATAGAATAAAAGCGGTAAGCAAACTTGATGGCCATTATATTGTCCCTCAGCTAAAAAAATAAGCTAATTGTTTTTAACAATGTGGTTGATTAAATTTCAAGAGAGAAAGCATATAGAGAGAAGTCAATGACCAAAGAAAAGACCATGTCCTCATCTACTCTCTAGGGAAGAGATAGGAAAAGCCAGAGAAAGATTCAGTTATCTCCCATATGACAGGGGAAAGGAAATAGAAAACATGAAGTAGGGGTGGGCCATCTCTACCCTATACAGTGACATCCATATGTATTACAAAAATTACTGAACTTAGCAGACATCAGGAAAGCAAATTGACATAATATTATTTTTAGGGTAAGAGTTTAAATAAATAAGGAAATAAGTAACAAACAAATAAATAATTCAACTCAAGGAGCATCTATTCAGATCTCATATTACCAATAAAGTAAATGGAGAATTGACCACATGTATTCTAGCTATAGATTTAAATAAAAACAGAACTGAAAGATTGCTGTTATTCATTCCAACAAATATTTTACCTATCCAAATGAAAAAAAAAACCTACCACAAAACTATGAAAAATGTTACCCAATTGTTTAAATTAAATAAAAATACTGGAGTTAAACAAATACAGAATGGGTTTGAGTAATGGAGTCCACACAGTGGCTAAGCAATCATGTAGGCATTTTAATCTTTAAAAAAATGGCTGAGTTGCTAATTTAGCAAATTAAGACAATAGGCCAACCCCTTCATTTCTAAACTATCAAAGATTAAAAAAAAATATTCCCTTGAAATCTGTCCAGGAACATGACTTACACACTTGGTAAGGCAGTTCTATCCAGGGACAGATATATCCTGGTAGCATTCGATACACACATATTTATCACACTGCCTACAGATTTAACAAAGGGAATATTTTCTCTTCTGGGGTAACACACATCCCACTGACTTGAAAACATTCCTGTTGACTAGCAGGCTGCTCAAATAATTTAGTGTGCTTTTGAATATATTTAGTCCAAAGTAAGGTAAGAAAACATCTGTTACTTACGTTTTTGAGTCATCCCACAGAACACAATAAGGATTCAAAGTACCCTAAAATAAAGAGAAGAAAAAAGAAACAAATAGAACTTGAGTAAATAAAATTTTACGAATAAGGTAATATAGGAAAGGCAAGCAAAATTGGATATGATCGTGTTTGAAAAATCCTCCTCCTTTTAAAATAATTTATTCTGGAAATAATTTTGCATTTTTAAGTTTGAGTCTTGCCCATAATAATATATATTCTCTATCTGACCATGAGAGAGTAAATTAATCTCTTAACGTCCAAGGCAACTATCTAAGACTCTAGGTTGCTGATCTGTATCCATGGATGGAGTTTCCTTAGAAGGAGCTGCCTACACTAAAATAAATAAATATTTTAAAAATCTTGATTACAGAACAAAAATAATTTTTAAAAATTAAGATCATTAGAAAATATGTTCTGCAAAGTGGAAAATTCTGGTAAACTGTCACCTATTATGTTTTATATTTTGAAAGATACCCAATTAATCTTTCTTCAGTCCAAAAATATTGTTGCATAATTGCATCCAAGAAGGCAAACAACTTTCCCTATAATTAAATTATAATTAAGTATTCTAAAATCTGACATATTATAATTTAGATGAGGGAACAATAATAGTAAGCCTTAAAATAGATTTAACCTGTTTTGTGGTGTGTGTGTGTGTGTGTGTGTGTGTGTGTATGCACATGTTTAAATTACTTTGAATTACTTTGGGTGAATAGAACAGAGTTCGGCTCTGAAATAGATAGCACATTAAGAATTTCATAGTATGCTAAATAAGATTAACTCTCCTTTTACCACAATTACCACTTTCTTCCCATCCAAGTCACCAAAGGACATCTTTCTAATGCCTTTATAACCCAAAAGTAAATAAGAACTGAATTTCTATTCAATTAAAGCAGAATGGATTATAACTGAGTTCAGAAATAACTGTTTTCATATCCCATTTCAGATTTTTACTCACTTGTAGGATCCTAAACAATTCATTTATCCCTTTTCTGCCTCATTTTCCTCCTATGTAAATTGAATTGGTCTCAACAGCCTCTAAAATTCCTTCCAGCTCCAAAGCTATTTGTTGTTGTTCTTCAGTCATTGCTGTTGTGTCCAACTCTTTGTGATCCTATTTGGGGTTTTCTTGGCGAAGATACTGGAGAGATTTGCCATTTCCTTCTCCTGCTCATTTTACTGATGAGGAAAACTGAGGCAAACAGAGTTAAGTGACTTGCCCAGGTTCATGCAGCTAGTAAGTGCCTGAGGCTAGATTTGAACTCAGGAAGAAGAGACTTCCTCACTTTAGGCCTATAACTCTACCCACTGAGCCACCTAACTGCCCTAAATCTTTGATACTTATGAAATACTTATTGACGACCTGCTGTTGTGCTAAGTCCTATAAAGGATCCAAAAGCAGAAAGGTCACCATAGAATTATAGAGCTGAAAGGAACCTGTGAGATCATGTTGTCTACTCTCCTTATTTTTAACTGATCAAGAAGCTATGGCCCTGACAGGTTAAATGATTTGCCAGAAGCCATATTAGCATCTAGCAGTAAGATCAAGATTAGAACCCAGGTTGCACAATCCTTAACAAGTACTTTACTCATTATTCTCATGCTACCAAAGTATGAAGCATGGTCCTTTTCTGCAGAGCTTATATGTTTATTAGAGAGAGAGGCTATGTACAAATTCAATGCTATATACATTTACTAAGTGCTTACTTCACAAAAGGTCTTGTCTTAGATTCTACTGTGTATACAAAGATGAAGTCAAAGATGGTAGTCTGAAAAATTGTTAAACTCTTACTACGTGGAAGATACTATGCTAGACACTAGGGAGAAGTAAACTATGGCATGAACTCTGTTGTCAAGGTTTTGTTGTTCAGTTGTTCAGTCACGTCTGACTCTTTGTGACCCCACGGAACCCTGTCCACGAGATTTTCTTTGCAAAGATACTAGAGTGCCATTTCCTTCCCCAGCAGATCTCAAATCCATGGACAAGCAGAGGTTAAGTGACTTGCTAGTGACATAGCTGGGAAATTTTCAGAGGCTGGATTAGAATTCAGGTCTTCCTGACTCCAAGTCCAATAAGTTATTCACTGTGCCACCTAGCTTACCTTCTCAACAACCTAATAAAGAGACACACCGAGAAAAAGAAGTAGAATGTAATTCACTCAAGGGCAAATACAATCTCACTTTAGTATTTGTTATCCTAATGCCAAGGGCAAGGCCTACCAAACAGTTAATACTTAAGAAATGTAGTTGATTAAAAATTTAAGTGCAGGGGAGATGTTCAGACAAAGTGCTGCACGAAATCCGATAAGCAAGTGGTCATTTTCCCTGTAAGATAGAGGGATAGAGCAGGTGGAACTTGAGTTGAACCTTGAAGGACGGGAGGAATCATCACATATAAAGGTAGGGGTAGTGTCCAAGAAGGAATACATTCTAGGCATGCAGGCAGTGTGGTCAAAGGCACAAATGTGTAAGAAGGGTAATATGAGAATGGGGGAATAGGATTAATATAGTTTGAGTGTAACATTAAGTAGGTAGACCTGAATGAGATGAGATAAGGCTGAATAAGTAGGCTGAAGTAAGATCATGGAAGGCCTTTAATGCCAGGTCAGGATTTCTGTTTTATTTGGTAGTACATGGAGTCTCACTGAAGGTTTTTGAGCCAAAGAACAACAGTAAGAGAGTGGTACAATAAGAATTACTCAAACAATTATGTGAAGGAGGAATCGGAGATAAAATAGACTGAAAAGAGGGATAACTCTTTGATGATCATCAAAATAATTTAGTTAACAAAAGATGAGGGTCTGAATTAGGGAAGCTGTTGTCAGAGTAGAAAGAGGAAGGACAAGAGACTTTTGTAGCAGTACAGTCAACATAACCTAGAACATGGCTGAATATGTGAGGATAGGGAAAAATCAAAGGTTGTTCTGAGGAAACAAGCCTGGGTGCTTGAGGAAATGATGGAGTCATCAAAAGAAATAAAGACATTAAGGTTTTGGTGGGAGGCAGGGTGTGGGGGATGATTCTGGTACATGTACTCTTCGATCCAGTGATCCTTTATGAACAACATACTCTAGCTCAGGGCTCCAGGAATGTTCTCCGGCTGCCCCCCATATCTGTAATTCCCTTCCTCCTTCACTACAACGACTGACTTCTCTGGCTTCCTTTAAATTTCAACTAAAATCCCATCTTTTACTGAAAGCCTTTCCAAGCTCCTCAGTTAGAGTGTTTTCCCTCTGCTAATTATTTCCTATGTATCCTATATGTATACTTTGTATATATTTGATTGCGTGTTGTCTTCCTTGTTAGATTATAAGCTCCTGGAGGGTAGAGACTGTCTTTTGCCTCTTTTATATCTTCAACATTTCGCAAAATACCTGGCTCATAGTAGGAGTTAATAAATGTTTATTGTTTGGTTGATTAATTAATAGTTCATAGATAATGATTTTTGAGGTGCCAAAGGGACATATAACTAGAGATATCTCATTGGGAATATAGGACTGCAATTCTCAAAAGATGACAGGACTGGGGTTATATATTTTGGAAATTTTCTCTATAGAAAGAATAATTATAATCATAAAAGTAGAGGAGATCACCAAGGGAGATGATATATAAAAAGAAAGAGAGAAGTGTGGGGCACAGTATTGATATAAGTCATATTTAAGGGAGGAGGAGGACGGGGATGAGGATGAGGAGCTAACAAAATAGAGGAGTGATAGGAGATGTAGGAATGGAACTATGAAAGTCTGGCATCATGGAAACCAAGGAAATAAAAGTTATAAAGGAAGAAGGAGCAGGGCAAATGTGATAGGACAAGAAGGATAAGAACAAGAAAAAGAAAGAGATTTTAGAAATATAGAAAAAAGGTGCAAATGAAGTGGTAGGAGGAGAACCCACTTCTGGCTTTTACAGATGGAAATCAAACAGACTTCATGAGACACTGAAAAACAAATGTATACAATGCCATGTCCATAATTAACACTGAACTTTCAAATAATAAAATTATTTGTTATTAAATTCCAGTAATATGGCTCTTGGAAATAAATAAATGCTACGTGTGTGTGTGTGTGTGTGTGTGTGTGTGTGTGTGTGTGAGAGAGAGAGAGAGAGAGAGAGAGAGAGAGAGACAGAGACAGAGATAGAGAGACAGAGAGAGAACAGAGAGAGGATTATGGCTGGAAGTAGTCAAAGATAGCTTCAGAGGAAGTGAAATTTTTGCTGAATTCTGAAGGAAACTCTGGATTGACACAGAATAATAGCTAGGGGGATGTTCCATGCATGTCCTCTGCTCTCCCCACTGAGATTTTAACTGATTTTAACAGTGAGATACACACACACACACACACACACACACACACACCCCACACATACACATTTTCACCAGTGAGCATTCTGGACAAATTTTTATGACAACATAATCTAACTCGTTGCTTCAGAATTGTGTAGTATATTTGCTTAGAGTTTTTGTTCTAAAGAACTCAGAACACTTCGTAGAGATTAAACAATCACCCTTGCACAATGAGGGAAGTATTTCCACAGTAGGGACAGGAGCAAGGTGGAATCACGGGGGCAGGAAAGGAGTAGGTACATCCATTTTCACTGGAGAGTTTACTGGCCTTTCCATCCATTCTAGAGCAATGAGCAGTCAATGTAAATAGGGAAGAGGAGACAATACAACCAGTTTTGAAACTGATTCTCTCAATATTACACATACAGAACAAGTGAATGTAAGAAGATTGAAGGCAAGAATCAGGTAAGATTTTTGTGGTAAGTCCAAGTGGTTGTTTTGGGTTGGAGTCAACGGATGTTTCCCTTTCTCTGTATTTCTTTCTGAAACACTCATTCCTGCAGAGGTGTGTTCAGGAGGGGATTTATTGTGGGTGCTCTCCTTATGAATATGCTCATAAGACTGAAAGTCTGGGTACAATAAAGCACCACTGGGCGTAGTTCATGATGATTTTGTGCCTATAGATTCAGTGGAAATTGGGTTCCTGATAAGCCCCCTCTTCTGGGGCCTCTCCCTTCCTTTGAATAAAAAAACCAGGGTTACTAAGAAATTTTACTGTGTATGTTGATGCTCTTCTTAAATTTTCTTTCCATACTTATTGAATAGGTAGCAAAGGAGCTACATTTGATAATTACTGGTCATCACAAGCAATATATCCACAAAATATAAGTCAGTTGTAGAATAAAAATTAAAATCCATTTATACAGCTTGGGATAAATACTTAATATCAATGAACTTAGTTTTCACCTTTACAAAGGGAATACGGTTCAGATTAGTCAAGTCATTTTAATTCAATTAAAAAAAAAAAGATTGAATCTCTACAATGAGCAAGCAAAGGAGAAAACGAATGCAGAAATGAAAAATTCCTTGCCCTCAAGGATCTTAAATTCTACCGTCAGTGATCAGAAAAATTACTTTTGTTCCTATCCTAAGCTTGTCAACCTCACCCAAACTTTCATGATGTGCTCTTTTAATAAACGCAGGGATGGCTTCCAGATAGGCTATGACATTGTTGATCAACACACATTAGAATTCTATGTTGTCTAGTTCCACCCAGGTGTCCCAGCATATCCTGGGAGGCACAAATACACAAAGATATTGCTTCTCTATGCCTATATTTGAGCACCTTCTTCACTTTGTAGGGCCAAGATTAAGATAATTTACTTATAGTTTGTAAGAGATAAGAGAAAATTAAACCAAGGATGTTATAAACTGCGTAAGTGAATATGTCAATTATTTATGAAGTCAGCATCTAAGATGGGAAATAAAAAGCTGAATGAAATTTGTAAACTCCAAAAGAAATGGGGGAAAGGCTCCATTGAGAAACCACTTATAAAATATTTATGCTATAATTTCCAGATAACCTTTAAAAGAACCAACTTATAAGATCTGTTGTGAGAAATTTCCAGGAAATCAATATCAGGAAATGCTGAACCCAACAGAAAATCACAACAAAACATGGTAGCAAGACATGAGAAAATAAAAACAATATGAAATTATAATGCATATGTTATTTTTAAAATGATAAAATTTAAAATAATTTGGAATGTATCAAATGATTAGATAATATGGATAAGAGATGAACTTACCAGGCTGACAAGCTGATCAATATTTAAGACCATGCTTCTGAAAATTGTCTAAAAGGATGCATTACACTTGATCAATGTGGTCCAAAAAAATATTCTCAGAGACCAAACACTGTGCTCCCAAGAAGAGAGCTGAACTCCTTTCTTTATCCCGTTTAAGTAATTCTATCACTTTCTTTTCTGACCTTTTAAAAAAAAAGTTCTAACATCCATCCAACTTCCATGTTAACTTAATACTTTCTTCGTTTCACCTTTAGGTAACTTTGATACATTCAATTTCTCTCCCTTCTCTTTTCTGTTTCTCACAACCATCAGTCAGTAGAGACTTAACAGTGCATTATCTCAGGAAGGATTTATCCACTTATCTACCAGTGAATTCCTATGGATATTTCTACCTGCTCCCCATATCTAGAAAAGTCTCTTTTCTGCTTCCTTTCTTCTTTCAAATCTCTACTTCCTAATCTTTTATTCTGTGAAATCTTTCAACTGATACAGTATCTCACCTTCCAAAGCATGGGAGTTAGAGATGTGTCAGAAATGAGAAAAAGAAGTAATATCAGCAAAGTTAATGGACCCTCATTCTTGTGATGTGTTTTTCTTTTTTTTCCCCTACAATCCCCTGGTGTCTGTAGATACTACCTGCCTCATCTGTAATTCATAGAGCTGAGGCTGTATCTTACAATTCTTACACTCAGTATACATTAAGTGAAAATATTATTACTTTTCATTATATTCTCTTCCACATTACAAGCACTCAGTGAATGTGTCATGGTTAATTTTTGACTTAGAAGCTGAAATTAACTTTTCTCTAACCCTATAGCCCTCTTGAATCAATATCCCTGAGTGTATAGGCACTATAAAGGTTTACCACATGAATTCTGAGTTCAATAGTCTGAAGTATGACTTGAATCTCTGGTTCATATCTAGGAGCAGAAATATCCCAGTGTCTTCTTGGGCACAAAAAGGGGGTTTCCCCTACCGAGATTTCCCGTACCTATCTTTCCCCTACCTCCATGTTATTTTCCCATTACATTAACTGAGAAAACCTCAGCTTTATTTCTCCTCACTGGTGTTCAATATTACTTTATTTTACCTGCATTAAACATTTTGTAAATGTCTCCTCATTTTCCCTGGATTGGAAGTACGGGACCTATTTGCAGGCCTGATCTTAATCCTGATCAGCCCAGGGTCTTTGATCTGCTCCATTATAACCTGGACTTACTTAGGCAACTGGTGAGCCCCACTAACAAAAGCTCACTCATTATATTTGTACCAGAGTTAGTGCTGACACCTGATCAGCATGGCCTACTGAATCTTAGAACTCCTGAGCTCAAGATTCTCTAACCTCAGTATCTCTGGAAGCTGAGATTACAGGCATTTCCCCCATTAAGCCAGAGTATGTGAAGGACTATGTTGGTGACCACTACAGGAGCACTAGAATTGCTGCAAGTGTACAGCCTTAATTTTTTACCTCTTATACATTATAAAACCCTATTTTGTTGTTTTGTGGCTAGCGCTACTACACAGAATTTCTCCTTCTTCTACCATCTCCACCATGACATTTGTACATATAGTGGATACATAATTTACATTCAGAAATCAGTGATATGAGAAACCCCTACCTCTATGACTTTATGGTCTATTCATTAAACAGGATGCTTCAATTCCAATCTCTGTGTCTTTGCACTGGATGTCTCCTAGGTCAGAAATGCTGTCCCTCTTCATGTCTACTTCTTAGGATTCCTGATTTCATTTAAGAAGAAAATCTTCCCATCTAAGACCTTTCCTGTTTAATACACTCCACCACTTCAAGTCCCAGTGATTAGTTAGTGACTTCTCTCGTCAGATTACCTTTTATTTGTTTTTTATATACCTACCTTTGCGCATGTTAGAATGTAAGTTACCTGAGTACTAAGACATTCATTTTTGTCTTTGTAGCCCTACCACAATGTCTAGCAGAGAGTAGACATTGAATAATGCTTGCTTATTGATTGATCACAAAAATAACTTTTCAACTGCTGCCTGACATTAAATATGGTTATAAATATCACTGTGTATCAAATTCAAACTATATTAATAATTCATACTTCTATTATTTGTGCTATCCAAAAGTTTAAAAAGCTCCATACTTACAAACATGTTTTTAAAATGCTAAATTCTACAATGTCCAATCCTTTTGAGTTATGAGGAATTTTAAAAAAATTGGTAGCATAATAATTGCATTTAGGAAAAAAACAGAACATGAATTTGAAATGCAAATATGACAGCACAACTTGAACATGTCTACCCAAATTCAGACATTTTTGGTTACAGGTAAAAAAGATATATTCAAAGAACAAATAAGAAAATTGAAGCCATCCATGGACTCCCTCAACTGCCCACTAGCAAGCTGCTAATCCTCACTATGTCCTCATCTACATTTTCTATTTTCTTCCAGTGTCAGAAGAATAAATTACCTTTCTCCTTGCCAAAGCTGTCTTTTACCTATACCCTTAATTTTATAGGATCATAAAGATTTGTAAGGCACCTGACAAGTTATTGAGTCCATGTTCTTCACTTTATATATGAAGAAATAGAGGAAAAGTGGTTAAGTGTCTTGCCCAGGGCCACATAGCCAATAGCTTGCTGAAGTACAATTTGAACCTAGGTTTCCTGCCATCAGTGTCCTATCTACTCTATCATGAAGGCCTCTAAATTCTATCAAAATTCTTCTGTCAGTTCTTTCAAAATTTATTCTGTCCTGTGTCTTCTAAGATGAAATGGAAATACATTTGTTAAGGGCTTACTGTGTGCCAAGGATTAGTCCATTAGTCACCTCTCTCCTACTCTGATAATGTTGTTATTTCTATCAAAAACTTTCTGAGACTTCTCACTGATAAATGAATAAAATATAAATAAATGATTTTAGAATTCTAGGATCCCCATAACTTGCCTCTTACCCAAATTGGTCTACTTTGCTCCCAATTCTCATTCTTCCTTTTCCCATCTTTATGCATTTGTTCATACCAGCCCCATGTCTTTGGGGCAGTAGGATATTTTAACAAGGCTGCACGCCAGGGAATTTTCAGCTCTAATCTGACCTCTAACACATACTGGCCATGTAACCTTGGACAAATTACTTATCCTTTCAGAGCTCTAGGGAACTTACTAAGCCTATAATCCACAAAGAACAGCAGTTACAGTCAACAAGCATCTATTAACTTCTTACTATGTTCCAGGTATTGTGCTAAGTGCTAGGAATAAAAAGAAAGGCAAAAACGCTATCATTGTCTTCAAGGAGCTCACATTCTAAGGGAAGATACAAAATGTAAATAATTACATACATACAAGATATATACAGAATAGATGAAGGGTAAGGGCACTGTAGATAGAGTGCTAGGCCTGAAGTCAGTCATCATCCCAAGATCAAATCTGGTCTTAGACATTTACTAGCTGTGTGACCCTCGGCAAGTCACTTAACCTCATTTACCTCAGTTTCCTTATTTGTAAAATAAACTGGAGAAGGAAATGGTAAACTAATACAGTATTGTCTCCAAGAAAACTTCAAATGGTGTCATGAAAAGTTGGATACAATTGAAAAAAATGACACAATAACAAATCTTAGAAGAATAGAACCAGTAATTCCCCAGAGGGGCTTGGGAAAGGCCTAATACAGAGGGAAGAATGGATTTGTGTCCTGAAGGAAACCAAGGAAACTAAGATTTTGAAGTGAGAGGAAAGAGTACCTTCTAGATATAAGAATAGCCTGTGCAAAGGCAGAGTCAGGGTGTTGTGCTCCAGGTATAGCAAGTATAACAAGCAGACCTGTATGACTGAGTCATAGAGTTCATGGAGGGAAGGAAAGTGTATGAAGACTAAAAATGAAATTCATTAAGCACCAGATAGATTCTGGAGGAAAAATGGGGGTACTGGGGATTACTGAATAGAAGGGTGACATGGCCAGACCTGCACTTTGGGAAAATAAATTTGACAGTTGCTTATAGGATTTATTGGGGTAGAGAGAGACTCAAAGCAGGGAAACTAAAGAGAAGGCCATTGCATATAGAGGTGATGAGGACAGGAACTTGTGTGGTAGGTCTGCGAGTAGAGAGAATGGGGATTGTAAAAAAGATGCTATGAAGGGAGAAATGACAAGATGTGACAACAGAAATGCTGGGAAAACGCTAGTGAGGAGTCAAGAATAACAGCAATGCTGCAAGCCTGAGTCACTGGAAGGATGGCAGTACCAGCCACAAAAATAGGAAAGATTAGAAAGGAGGAGGAGTTGAGGTAAAGATAACAAGTTCTATTTTGAAAACATTGAATTGGCATGAACAATGACATATATCCCAATTGCAAATGTCGAAAAGACATTTTATATGTTTATGGATCTCAGAAGAGAGAGACTAGCTCTCGATATACAGATCTAGAAAGGATCTTCATAGAGACTATAATTGAACCCACTGGTGCTAATGAGAACTCCAAGCAAGACAGAGTGGACTCCAAGAAGACAAATGGGCCCAGGACAGAATCTTGGAGGACACCTACAGTTAGAGGGTATAACATGAATGAAGACCCAACAAAAGGAACTGAGGAGAGGCAGATAAAATGAGGATAACCAGAAGACACTATGGTCAGGAAAACCTAGAGAGGGGAATGAAAGGGAATAAGCATTTATATAAAGCCTACTTTGGGCCAGACATAGTACTTGGTATTTTATAAATATTATCTCATTTGACCCTCACAACAACCCTGAAAGAAAGGTACTATTATTTTCCTCATTTTTACAGCTGAGGAAACAGACAAACAGGGGTTTAGTGACTTTCCCAGGGTCATATATCTAGAAAATTTCTGAGGCTATATTTGAATTCTTTTTTTACTACTATGGATCTAACACACTACCTGCCTCTCAGGGGGATAGACTCTTTAGAAGGAGTTGATGATCTACAGTGTCAAAGTCTGCAAAGAGTTCATAAAGGTAATGAAAAATGTCGTTAGATTTGGTAACTGAGATCATTGGTAGCTGCGCAAAGGACAGTTTCCGTTGAATGGAAGTCAGATTGCAGAGGATTTAAAACATAGTAAGAGGAGAGGAAGGGCAATCACAGTATATGGCTTTCTCAAGGAGCCTAGCTAATTATTAAAAGGAGGAAATATATAGGATAATAGTTAATGGGTATGATTGGATCAATGTAGGATTTTTTTTTGTAAGCCTAGATTGAAGAAACATGGATGTGTAGGTATCAGTGAAGGAGCCAATAAATAGGAAGAGATTGAAGATTAAGTGGGAATGACAGTGAGTACTGTTCACTGGAGAAACTGGGAAGGGATGAGATAAAGAGCATGTATAGAGTTCTTTGTCTTGTTAAGGAAAACAGTCATATCTTTATCAGAGAAGGCATAGAGAGGAGATAGTGAGCAGGGGAATAATATCTAAATGATGTGAGATGAAGAGGGGAGAAGATGGCACCATTAGTGAATGGTCTGTCTTTTTTGTTTTTTCAGTGAAGTTTGAGTTGGGATCCTCAGCTAAGAAGATGTGAAACAGGGATGTGGGAGAAGACGAGGAGAAAGAAAAATGTTTGAAATATCTGCTGCAGTGAAAGAGGTCATGAATTTATTAGAAGGAATTTCCTCACTTGGAAGTTCCCGAGACAAATGGGACCCCGTATCTAGTTCCTTTTCTGTCTCTATTCCTACATGGTCTCTGTCTGAAGTATTTCCCTCCTCTCATTTTTCTCAAGTTAATTGTGATTACACACACACACACATACATACACACACACACACACACACACACACACACACACACAAAACCATCATTTGATTGTAAACTATTAGAAAAAATAGGGTCTGCAACAAATTTTACTTTATTGTTTGTATTCTCAGCATCTAGTTACACTGCCTTAAATATGGGTGACACCATAAAATTTTTTAATTGGACTGAACATTAATTTTAGCATTTTTGGAAAAACATTCATCTTTTTTGCCTGGTTTTCATTAAAAGTTTCTCCATTAAAAGAAATCATTACCTTAAAAAAAAAGAAAAAGAAATAAAAGATGCAACTCTACAAAAGCAGAGGACAGTAAGTAATTAAAAAATGTAAAAGTATAAAAGCTCCCTTTTGTATGAGCTGAATTTGGAAGGAAATGCATTTGACCTTTCTTTTACTTTGTGGTGTGATTTTTAATGGCCAGGGTTGGCATTAGTGGTTGATTTCCATGAAGATTAAGCACTGACTGATATTATTTTGATAGTTTCTCGCAGATGAGATAATGGTAATAACTGGAGTCATTACAATCTTACATTGTGTTTTCTGTTAAGATTTGATGAGAATGTAGCTCATGTTTCATTTCAGCTTATAAATCTCTTATTTTGATTAATAAAATCTCAGTAATATATAACATAGATAATATAAACAAGAATTATAAACTCAATGCCTACAGTGTGTTTTTGTGATCATAACCAGCTTCTCTAATTTAATGGACAGGGATTAGAGCTGTGTTTTCTCTGGAAATACTGTTGAGGATTTCCTTCCCTCTTCCAGCACAGGTTGGTACCTTTTTTGCAATTGATAGTCTTAGAGACCAGCTTAGAATATTGAGAAGTTAAGTGACTTGCCCAAGGTCACACAGACAGTACGTGTCAGATTCAGGACTTGAATTTTTCCATCCACTAGGTTATGCTGCCTTTGCTATTAATGGAACTAATGTTTTTATTTCATGACCTTAATAGTTGGTAGACATTTGTTTGATTGTATACTCTTGTAGGGAGTGGTTTATTTATCCACTCTAAAGATTTATTAAATGCCTATTTGTGTGGCATTTTGCTTGGCCTTGAAAATACAAAAGAGGAAGAGAAAAGAGGTGATTCCTTCTAGGATTGTGGTATCTTTGGAGAAATCACCGGAAATGATTTCTTTGGAAAGGAGAACATGTGAAGCAAAGAGCAATGAAGAAGTTGGTAGGGCTTCCAGATACAGAAACCTACTTTCCTAGGTGGTGTAATACAATAGAAAGTATGCTCACTTGGGAGTCAAAGGACCTGAGTTTACAACTTGTCCTGGTATGTACTGCTTATGTGACCTCATGTCCCCTTCCTGCTCTCATTATCTTCATCTTCAAAGTGAAAGGGCTGAACTAGAAGGCATCTGAGGTTCTGTCCATCTCCTTCTAGGATCCTTCTCTAAAAGATATAGTCTAGGGAATTTCTTTCTAAGAAAAGGGAAATATTATGAAACTAGGAGGAATATATAAAGGAGGAGTTCTCAAAGTGTGGTTGGGGAACCCCTAGGAGCCTGGAAATCCTTTCAGGTTGTCCATAAGGCCAAAATTACTTCTATAATTCTAAGGCATTTCAATCTCTAATATAGTACATATCATCAGATATAACCCACATTAGCAAGTGACAGCCAGATGGTTCAATGGATAGAGCACTGGACCTGAAGTTAGGAAGACCAGAACACACACTAGGTATGTGACTCTGGACGAGTTACTTAGCTTCTGTTTGTGCCTTAAGCCACTGCAGAAGGAAATGGCAAACCACTCCAGTATCTTTGCCCCCTGAAACCCCATGAACAGTATGGTCTATAGGGTTATAAAGGGTCAGACAAGACTGTACAACAATAAGAACATAAGCATTTTGCTGTTTGGGGATATCCTCAATTGTTAAGAGTTTAAAGGGTTACTGAGATTAAAGAGTTTGAGAACAGTAGGTGAATAGGATGAATCCTCTCTTTTTCAAACCTCAGTTCCATTCCACACATTAAGGATATTCTTTACAATGGAAAACAACAAAGGATCATGTTCCATGGGATACCAGGTAAGCATCATGATAACATAGACCCATTTGTTTGCAACCATTCCAAGTCAGTTCTTACAGAAGAATGACTTTTCATAAGATGGTTAGAGTTCCTTACATACTTTGAATCTGGGGAACAAATGATGTTGATTTAGGGAATCCTATAGTCTCTTTAACAGATTATGTCTAACAGAACTCAATTTTTGAGTAAAAGAAAATGTGATATTCTCAAAAGGCAAAAGATTGCAAATGCATGGTCAAGTGACCAGATCAGACCAATATTGTGGATACTTGTACCATCAAAATAAATTAAAATGATACTTTTTTTCCATTAAAGAGCCATGAGAGAGTTAATGTTGCTCTTGACTAGCCTACGCACAGCTGGGAGTTTCAAGGATCCATACTGCATTACCTATTCCAGCCAATTCCGAGAGGACCTATTATAGTTAACATACTATAAATGCTATTTGTTAAAAAGCCTTTTTAAAGAACACATTAAGCTTATAAAATGTTAACTTGCTGTTCCCCAGACTCACTATAACTACTAATTTCTAACTGCTGATTTTTTTTTTCTCCATGACTATGTAGGAGACAGACATAACTTGCAACATTAATATGCTTTCCTAGGCTTCAGGAACAAGGATGCAGCAACGATTCTTCGACATCAGAAAACAGGTGAGAGCAGCAAGGAAGTTTATTTTGATCATATTGTGTCATCTTTAAAATAATCAAATGTTTAATCCAATTATGTGGCAGTGATTATTCTTCCAATCATTTTGCAATCTTCACATTTAGAAATATTTCCTTTTGTCTTATCTAAGAGTCCTTATAATTTAGTATAAACTAATTTTCTCCCCAGTGGAAATAGAAAGTTGGTTACTCTGTTTCATAAAGCAGTGATTTATAAAAGTGATGTTCTAATACCAAGCCAATCAATCATTCTGGCTCTTCCTCTTACAGCCTGTATGATCTTGGGCAAGTCGCTTAACTGCTCTGACCCTCAGTTTTCACGTTTATAAAATGAGGAAACTAGATTAAAAGACCTCTAAGGTCTTTCCCAGTTCTAAATCTATAACTACATGATCTATGACCCTAAGTGTTTATGAGATCAGCATAGTGCTAGGCATTGTGAGGAGCATGGAAGGATAAGACATGATTTTTATGCTCATTCGATTAGTAAAGTATTTTAAAAATTATTTGGGGTGATAAGCTAACACACACAAGATAGTATGTATATAAATAGAGCTGAATTATGTTGTATAGACTTTAGGTGATAGAAGAGCTCAGAGAAGACAGAGCTTGATCACTATGGGCTAAAGCAGACAAGTAAAGCTTTATGGAATTTGAGTTGATCTTTAAGAGAAGAGAGCTTGGCAATTATCCAACAGGATATTTTAGAAGAAGGGATCTTGAATGAAGCTACCTTTCTACCCTCTGTTCTCTAAACTAAATAATTCTGAATCCTTTAAATTTGCTTTATATGTTACTGTCTGTGTAGTAATTTTTCATTACTCTGCTGAATTTTCTTCAAGTTTTCCAAGGCACCAAACTGTTGTTCTGATGGGCCTTGAACAATACTAAGGATGATTAGAAAACTGCCTCACTTTTTTATCTATACGCATATATGTTCATATACATATGTGTAAATATACAAATAAATATATACAATCATACAAATATGTTTATATGTAATCATGTGTAAGACATAAATGAGGTAATTCTCATTCATTCATATGTGTGTGTGTGTGGGGGGGGTGTATGTAATATATGTAGCTAGGTGGCAGAACAGATAGAGTACCAGAACTAAAGTCAAGAAGACTCATTCCTGAGTTCAAATCCAGCCTCAGATACTTACTAGCTTTGTGATCCTGCACAAATCTGTTTGCCTGTTTGCCTCATCTGCAAAATGAGCTAGAGAAGGAAATGGCAGATCACTCCAGTATCTTTGCCAAAAAAACCCCAAATGGGGTCATGAAGAGTTGAATATGACTGAAAAATTACTAAACAATAACAGTTAAGCATACATACATACATCTATATATTTATACATCTACACACGTATGCATGTATATATGTATGTGTACACATTCACACACACACACACACACACACACACAAACACCCGTAGAGAAAAACAAATCAATCTACAAATTATTGGGCCTTGTTAACAAGACATATTGGAGTAGGGACAGGAGAACAACATGGCAGGCAATATGCTAAGTGCTTTACCAACATTTTCTCATTTGATCCTCACAACAACCCTGTGAGAGCAAAGCTTAAATAGGTAACTGAAAAAAATACTTCTAATAATATTAAAAGGGTAAACCTATTAAAAACCTGTATATGTACCTCATTAAAAATATTAATGTTAAGACTTTTCTCTGTACTTGGGCAGGATCCATATGCTGATTAACTGTTAAGAAATCCTGATTTCTGCATATTGATCTCAATGTATATTATTATGTAGTTTTTTTTTAAACCTTAATCTCTATTATACTGACATGAAACCTAAGGATCTTATTTCTTCTCAATTTTACTTATATATTAATTTCCATATTCTGTTGAAAACTTCTGAAATCCTTGATTTTCTAATTTGAAATGAATTTGAGGTGCCTCTTCTTAAAGGTTCTCGGTTGAATTCAGGGCTATGCTTGCATATAGGGGAGGGTCTACTTTTAAAATATTGGATCTAGACTTAACCTGTCATATAAAGTTGCAGTAAAGTTAAAAGGACCTAGGTGTTGGCTCCAAGGTTAAAACTGTAGTGGTTCAAAGTTAACAGCAACACCCTCAAAAATCTGTGAGCTTACCAATGTAGGGACTCCCCTCACTTATGTAGACTACATCCCATTCATTCCTGCTCATTTTTTGTACATATCCTCCCATAAATTTATTCCCAGGAGTATACACCCAGTACGCTAGACAGTTTTCTCAGTTTTTCCTGTCATTGTAAATAGGGATGTAGCATATAAGGAATCTATCACTTACTTCTTGCTTCCTTTTTGGATCATGAGTTTTATAGCATCTTTTGCCAGTTTTCCCTGAATAATTCTTTGTTGGTGAAACAGTGCAGCCTGCTTGTCACCATCATGTGCTTCTTTGTCAATTACCTTGCCCTTTATTTCTATTAAAAAAATGAGGATTGCATCAAGAATATCTTTATTAAGAATTTAAGAAAATTGCAGGCCTTCTTGGCAATATCTAAGAAAGGGGGAGAAATCCACCGTTTTTTTGACTTAAAGGTCAAAATTTTTTTACTTAATCTATGGTCCATGGATAAATTTTAGGCAGTCTGTGAACTTGCATGGGAAACAATATACATCTTTATTCCATTATAATTGATTTTATTTGGAATTTTATGTATTTTATCACATATGTTTAAAAAAGGTCCATGGCATACAAAAGGGTAAGAATTCTTGTTTTAAATGATATAACCACATCAGTGGTTTATGAAGACCTTTTCTCCCTATCTAATGTTTGAATGTGCCCCTGAGAAATATTTTAACAATGTGGAAAAGGATTTAGGTTAAGATAAGGTCTTTCCCCAATGCATAAATGCCCTCAGAAACCTTTTATGCTCTCTGTCTCTTTCTGCCTCTCTCTTCACACTTAGCCCACTTTCTGAATTTATACCTGTGCCCCTTTGTGATTCCAAACAATATATTGATTTGTGTTCCTAACCGCCTTAATGCTAACCATATTGTCAATGTGGTTAACTAAATTTTAACTTGCTATCTCAAGTGACAATCTCAGTTCAAACATGTTTTTTTAATTTCTTTCATTCTTCATCACTTTGCATTGATTTTGAACATTTTTTTTTTACTTTCTCTTCTGTAAATAAATTGAAACCCTACCTTATTCACCCCTCATAGAATAAAAATTCCTTGAGAACAGGGTCTATCTGATTTTGGTAATTGTTCTTCCCTACCCCCAGTGCCTGATCCATTGTAGATACATCATAAATATGATTACTAGCTATTTTCTATTTTTATAGAATGAAAAGGCTCACAAAAGTCCACAAAAGCATCAAGGTAATTAAGTTTTTAAGATAAATTCAATGGAGGGTTGTGCCCTATAGAGAGTAAGATTTGGAGAAAGACCTTATGTAATGGTAATGAGGATTTGAAGATCTTTATTGCCCCTTGTAATGGCAAACAAACAAGTACTTAGCAACTTGTTTCAAGTTAAGCTTTCCCCTTGATTACATGGAGCCTTTGTTAAAAAACAGAACTTGTCAATCCCACAGTGGGAGGAACTTGCTGATGCAACAGGAAGGGGTGTGGCAGGGAGGAGCTAATGAGCAGGTTAAAAAGCTGAGCACAAGCTGAGGGAGAGCCAGAACTGTTCAAAGCAAGCAGTGTGGAGGTTGGGGAGTGAGTGAGAGAAGGGCATTCTTGCTTGAGGGAGTCTATTTTGTTTTGAAGACCTGACAAAGGGAAGGTTTGGGAAGGCTTGGGAATGTGGGTGGTCACTGCATTGGTTATGTGTATCAAGTTTGTGGTTACTGTAGTGAATTTGACTTTCTGGTTTTGGGACTTGGTTTTCTGGTATTTGAATAAATGCTTTGGTTCTGTTCTCCATGTGGAGAGCCTGTTACCTTTTGTGATTCACAACTACACCAACATATTCATAGCCACCATGGGCGCTGTGAATATCACATTGGTGTTACACCTCAGGATATTGTCTTGCAAAGAGGGAAACATACACTGTGAGGTTAACAAGGAAACTTTATCTACACTGAGGAAAGAATCAGGATTGGGCTGAGAACAAAGCACCTAGGAGGAGAAAGTGAGGTATCTGGTAGTTTACTTATTTGTTTTTTTAAATTTTTACATTGGTCATGTTGTGAAGAAGAATTAGAACCAATGAGAGGAACCACAAGAAAAAAGAAACAAACAAACAACAACAAAAGAGAGTAAATAGTACTCTTTGATCTGCATTCAGACTCCATAGTTCTTTTTCTGGATGTGAATAGTTTCTTATTTTTAACAATAACAACAATAATTTTGCTAACTCTGTGCCAATATTGTTTCAGCCTGTTGAAAGAGTACCTGTTTTGTCAGTACCCCCTAAAATTCAGCACCTCAGGGCAAAAACTTGTGGTTGTGGTTGCTTGTTGTTCAGTTGTATTTGACTCTTGGTGACCTATCTGGGGTTTTCTTGGCAAAGATAGTAGAGTGGTTTGCCATTTCCTTCTCTTGAGGAAACCGAGGCAAAGGGGGTTAAGTCAGTTGCCCAAAGCCACACAGCTATTAAATGTCTGAGGCTGGGTTTTGACTCAGGTCTTCCTGACTCCAGGCCTGGTTCTCTATCCACTGTGCCACTTAGCTGCCCCGGATAAACAACCAGTTGCATTAGCCTAATTATGGAGCTGGTTATTAGGGTAACTGAAGCTACCGGTTTTCTGGTATTTTTAAGATGACTGATAATGCAATGGATATCTTTGAGTAATAAGGGAAAAAAGGAAAACAAACCATTTTTACCTATTTGATAATGTGTTTTCTTAAAGAATTAATTGCTTTGAAAATTAAAAATTACATATAATTGTTGAGAAAAGAAAACCATTAATAACACCCCTTCAAAGATAAATACTGTAACACAACCAGATAATATCCAGTAGATAATACTTACATTAGCCAAATGTGCTAATTCTATCTCCAGAAAAGCATCTGTTGTTTTGGGTTCGGGCCTTATTGTCACCACGATAATTTTGGAATTAACAACAGTAAAATTTCTAGAAGAGAATAATAATCGTTACAAGGAGAAATGCTCAATCAATAATACTAATTGCTACTATAATCACATTATACCTTGAATTATAAACAAATGGCATTTAGCTCTAGAAATTATGCAGAAGAAGCTTTTCTGCATGTTATAATCAGTTTTAGACTGGGAAGATTCGAAACAACCATGAGAGAACTGCTATTGCTTAAATTTGATTCACAGATAAGAGAGATGGTCTGGGAACTCAGACCTCCTGGCAATCTTCAAATGGGAATCATTTATTTATCTCAAGGTGGATTTAAAAATTTTGTTCTCCAGGAAGCAGAAACCC
This sequence comes from Pseudochirops cupreus, assembly GCA_028627135.1. Taxonomy (NCBI): domain Eukaryota; kingdom Metazoa; phylum Chordata; class Mammalia; order Diprotodontia; family Pseudocheiridae; genus Pseudochirops; species Pseudochirops cupreus. The sequence goes on from JAQQSU010000009.1 coordinate 181,681, forward strand.
CCTCCCTGCTTTTCTTTGGATGTTAGGCTATTTTAAAAGATGTTTAGATGGATGAATAAAGTGATGGATGTCATGTATGCAAATAAGATTTAAACTTAAATAAATATTGTGTCTGAAGATGGAAAATCTTATTTCCATAATAGAGATCTGTAAGTCTCTGGTTTATCTTTATGTTTTTCAGATGTATATTTATGCTTTTAAAAATATTATTAAAATACAGTATTCTCCAAAAATAAAGATCATGTTATTTACAAAAATGTCCTGAGAAAAAGAAATCATACACACAACATATTTAACTATATATAAACACACTTTATGGATAATTTTATATGCTAATACAGCTTAATATTTTTCAACACTAAACACTTTCTCCACTAAAGTCCTACTCCGATACCTCAGTATCACATGGAGGTGACCCTGAGCTATCTAAGGCTATGACAATAGTTTGCAAACTCTTTCACAGGGTCCTCCTAAGCTACAAAACCTTTAACCTCGACAATGGTTAATAACTGAGACATTCAACTTTCAGGTTGCCCACACCCAGAACTCTGGCCACTGAGAGATGAATGACTTTCTTCGTAGTAAAAAATGGCATGCTTGGGTTCAATGATGGTAGGGAGAGAAGTCAGGCTAATGATATTAGAGGTTTGTTATTGTATTTCATTTTAAGATATTATATTTAATATTTTATTATATTTAATAATACTTTACTCTATTTGAATATTTTAAACTACATTTAAAATTTTAATGTATTAAATTAATCATTTTAAATGCCTATAAGAGAACCAGTGCTTTTAGGCAATATACCTACACTAGCTTGAGATCTGCTAACAAACAACATTCTGAGACTCGCGATTGGAGCGGAAGAAGTCCTGGGTGAAATGGCAGTCCTCGCGGTCCACGTCGCCATGAGCCAAGACGCCGAGGTGGATGTGGCGGAGGTGGACTTGAAAGAGGTGGGGCTCAGCGAGCTGGCGCCTGAGAAGCAGCCCATGAACGTGGCCGACCCGTGGGCCGCCGCCTCGGGGGCGAGAAGAACAGCTTGGTCAAGGTCAAGGTGGCCAACAACGAAGGAGAACTGGCAGCCGCCACCAAGTTCATGGGCCTGTCCAAGGAGGAGGTGCTGAAGGTGGCCGGGAGCCCCGGCTGGATGCGCCCCCTCTGGGCCCTGCTGCTGCTCTTCTGGCTTGGCTGCCTGGGGATGCTGGCCGGCGCCATGGACATCATAGTGCGGGCACCTCGCTGCCGCGAGCTGCCCATCCAGCGCTGGTGGCACCAGGGTGCCCTGTATCACATCAGAGCCCTGAAGGTCTTCTACAGCCAGCCCAGTAACGCCAACGGGAGCCTGGCTGGGTTGAAGGCACATCTTGATTACCCTCATGAGCACCGTCAAATTGAAGGCGCTGGTATTAGGGCCCATCCACAAGAACTTTGAAGATGACCTTGCTAGGACGGACCTGCTGCAGATCGACCCCAGCGTTGGCTCTCAGGAAGAGTTCATGCAACTCTTGGAAGTAGCCAAGAAAAAGAACATCCAGATTGTTCTAGATCTCACCTCCAATTACCAAAGTCAGAGCATCTGGTTTCTGAAGAATGAGAGTGAAGAAGTGAATGGGAAGATGAAGGAAGCCCTGAATTTTTGGCTGAAGGCTGGTGTGAATGGTACCCAGGTCCACGATGTTCAGAAATTTACTGATGTTGATTCATTCCTGTCTCATTGGAATAACCTCACTTACAGCATCAGTGATGACAGTGTCCTTTGCAGGAACGAGAGCCTCAGACCTTTTGGAGATCCTGAGCCTGCTAAATGATACTGACCTGCTGAGTAGCTTGTATTGGAGGACTTTGAGAGAAGGAGGTCCTCAGGGAGAGTGCTGAAAGAATTGGTGGATAACTGCCTTAGAAACTCCGGTGACCAGTGGTGCAGCTGGATATATTCTCAGGTTGGCCACTTGGCTTCCTATGTGCCCACCCATCTCCTCTGTCTCTATCATCTGTTGCTATTCACACTTCCTGGGACACCCATCTTTAGTTATGGGGATGAAACTGGCTTTCAGGCAGCTACCCTCCCTGGACAGCCTTCTGAAGCCCTCATCATGCTTTGGGATGAAAAAACACTCGGGCCTTCTGAGTCTGTTAACTTAAACATGACTGTCCAGGGCCAGAACAACGACTCCGCCTCCCTCCTTGCTCTATTCCGCAAACTGAGTGACAGCAGAGGGAAGGAGCTGTCCTTGCTGCACAGGGACTTTGTGGTCCTGCCCACCCAAGATGACCTTTTTAGCCTATGCTCCATACTGGGACCAAAATGAGCAATTCATTATTGTTCTCAACCTGGGCCCCACGAGCCATGAAACTGAGCCGAAGATGCCACCTGTGGCCAGCAGCTAGAAGCTGGAGCTTCCCGAGAAGGCAGCCCTGGTGCTCAGCACACATGGGACCCACCAGGAAGGCAGCATGATGTCCCTGCATAAGCTGGTCATGGCCCTGGGGAAGGGGCTGCTGCTCAAATTCCCCTATGTGGCCTAGGCCCCCGCTGGGTCCCCTCTTCTTGTTGTGTCTTTGTTGTGTTTGTGTGTGTGTTGGTGGCAGGGCTTGGGGGGAGGTGTTTTTTGTTTTGTTTTTTTTTTTACTGTTGAAGATGCAATGGGATGAAGTTTTGAGCCTGTAGTTGTGTTTTAAAACGATAGTGTTGAGCAAAAAACCAAACAAACAAACAAACAAAATTCTGTTAACTGTATTCTTTGGGGTCCAAAGGGTTTAAATGAGGTACCCATGACAGCAGATAAATCACTTTTTGTCTTCTTTCTGCTCTATACTTTCCATTTGGAATAGGCAGCATGGTTTTCCATAAGTCATGCATTATTCAGGCCAGGCTTTAGCATCTATCACAAAAGCCGTTCCTCAATTTCAATACTGTTAAAACAACATGGCACATCAGCTCCTTGGTGATTTCATTTTCCTTAAGGGTACAGACTTTGGGGGAAAAATTCATGAAGCGTTAGTGAGCTATGGAAAATTATTTTCTCTGGATTAGGAATCTAGTTTATTTATTGGCTCAATAACTCTGAACAAGTCTTTTAAAAAGGGTGCCAGGTTTCCAACCCTTCTGTCAAGTGTATTATCTGACTTTTCAAGAAATAAACACATATTTACCAGGTTTCAAAATATTTACTTCTATTTCCCCCAATTAAAAAAAAATGGTTTTCTTTCTTTGGATGCAAAATGAGGAAAAAAAAATCATACTTCCTTGGAATCTATTATTCCCACATCCACTATTAAGGCCTTCTAGTACTAGTATTAAGTATTTAAGTACTAAGTATTAAGTACCTTCTAGTACCTCTGTAGACCTCTATAGACCCAATTCCTGATTGTGGTGTAAAATGATCTAGTTTTTCAGAGACTATGCTACTTGACTCTAGTTCCTACCAAATGGGGCCCCAAAACCAACCTAGGTAAATATGAATTGATTCATTACCAAAAAGATAAGTGATGGATTTTTCATCTATTTCAATCCATGGAACAGAGGAAAAATGCAAAATGGCTTTCAGTGACATTGATCCTCCTTCTATGGAAGGAGCACTAATGGATAACTAGATAGAGAAATTTATTAAGAATTTACTACATGCCAGGCACTGTGCAATGGGCTGGGGACAAAATATAAACAATAATAAAAAGTGCTCTTCCTTGAGAAGCTTAAATTCTAATTGGTGAGAACACATAAAAGGGACAGAGCATCAGGAAGACATGAATCAAAATCTTACTTTGGACACTTACTAGTTGTGTGTCCCTGGGACATAGTTTCCCCATTTGTCTTCCTAGAGCATGTGTTTAAGATGAATAAAAGATAATGTTTTAATATTGATCAAAATGGATGAATACTACCATATACATAAATGATACTGTTACAAGAAGCCAAGAAAGTATTACCAAGACTAGAATCTTGAGAAAGAAACTGAAGACTGAAGGAGCAGAGGTGATGTTTTGCTCATTGATACATATTGAAGGAAAAAGGTACAGAAGAGAAAAATTGATTCGGAAAGTATATAGGCTAAGAAGGTAGTGTCTGATAAGGGAATTTGGATTTCTGGACCACACACGGCTTAAAGTACACCAATGAATGATAGATTCTTGGCTAGGAATGGAGTACCCAAAACAAAAGTTGAAAAGATCATATTTACCTATTGACCTGCAAATCTAATTAAAAGCATTTTCAAGTATAGAAGATGGGAGAATACAGTTTTCTATAGGATAAAAATGTCAAATGATTCAGTGCTTAGCAAAATGCTTAAATTTCCTGATCACCACTAGATCTGATGCTGTTCTTATATTTCTCTTCAAATAGTTGTGAGGAGAGCTTGTCTTCATACTACACCATCTTTTCTGATCTATCAAAATCAATCAATGCATAAAACAGAGAGAAATATTTGATGAATATGTTCATCAGTTTCATGTAGGATATCCTGAGTCAATTAAAAAATAGAAGAGGAATTCCCTATGGATAGTGAGATGCTCAAGATTCTCCTGTTTGTGGATATCACTACAGATTATATCAAGCTACATTACAATAGCTTCTTTATAAAATAAATGACAATTTAAAATAGATTAGCTGAGCTGTTCACATGGGATAAACTAAATGGTTTAAGAAGCCTATCTGATTGGCTAAAATGTTTGAAGGGGAAAGCAACAAATGTTGGAGGAGAAGTGGAAAAATTGGGACACTAATGCACTGTTGGTGGAATTGCAAACTGATTCACCCATTTTGGAGAGCAATCTGGAATTATGCCCAAAGAGGTATTAAACTGTCTATATTCTTTGACCCAGCAATACCACTGCTAGGCCTATTCCCAAAGATAATTAGGGAAAAAGAACCTACATGCTCTAAAAATATTTATAACATCTCTGAAAAACCATTGGAAATTGTGAAATGCCTGTCAATTGCAGAATGGCTGAACAAGTTGTGTATATGATTGTGATGGAATACTACTGTACTATATAAGAAATGATGTGTAATCATCTTTTTTATTGTCCTATGTTATGGAAATTCTTGTTTTACTTTATAAATTAAAAATAAAATTTAATAATAAAAAAGAAAAACATAGGAAGACTTGCACAAAATAAAGGAGAGGAAAATGAGCAGAGCCAAGAGAATGTTGTATATAGCAGCAGCAATATTGTTTTAAGAACATTGAGTAACTAAGTCATTCTGACTATTAAAAATATCCAAATTAACTACAAAGGACATATGAAGGAAGACACTACCTACATTCAGAGAAAGAACTGATAAATAGAAGTATGTACAGAATGATTTTATATATGTGTGTATATGGTTTTGTCTAATGGTAGCCATGTCTAGGGTGGGAGGGAGGGATGAAAAATAAAGGAAAAAATGAAGTTTACATGATAACTTTATCATATATTTAAAAGGAATGACAAGTTGTACATAATACATTGCAGTTTCATGTGCAACCATCTTTTTTTTATTATACTGTATTATGGAAATGCTTTATTCTATACATTAAAAATAAAATAAATATTTTTTTTATAAAAAGAATGCTTATATTCTAGATTATGTCATAAGGTTGAATGGACAACCCATCAAGTAGTCATTAATATGTATGTCTTAGATAAGAACCATACAGAAACTGAGGGGCCCAGAATGGAATTGAAAAAGGACAGCAGGCTGGAAATAATTTGGAAAACTGAGTGCTGCTTTCAATAATCCCACACTTCTCTATGATGTAGAAACTCATTTTTTAAAAACACCAGTATTCCACTAATGATGCTATACAGTTGTATTTCATGAAGAACCTAATCTCCAAAAAATCAAAATTGCAGATGGCCTAAAAATCAATGGAGAAATATGTGGTGGATATAATTAGTCTCCAGAAAATATAGAACTAGAAAAAGCAGTAGACTATGCCATGTGGCAAGAGTGGTGAATAGTAGATGTTAATTGAAATGCTCTACTGATACTCATAAAAAAAAATAAACAAAAACCCATTGAATTACCTACCAAAGGCTACCATTGAGTTGGAGAGATTTATGGATGGTTTATGTGAGGACATAAATAAAAATTACACAGGATGAGAAGAGATAGATGAGTCACAATCTAGTCCAAGAGAGGTAGTACCTGCATATTTAGCTAATAAGTCCATCAAAGTATCAATATATTATGTAATAGTAGAATATAAGATTAAAAAAAAAAGAATCATCAAATAGTGAGCTAACCAGGACTGATATTCATTTCTTCAAGCTTCTTCCTTTGAATAAAGTTGGAAATAAGGAATTCATATTTGGAAAAATCTATACAATTCATGTAGCTAGGAGGAAAGATGGGTCCCTTTGGACAAAGAATTATGCTAGCATAAGTAGGAATGGCATCTAGGAAAGGTAAAGGTAGAAATTTTCCAGGTAGTCACCTGGAAAAATAATTTCAATTAGGAGCTCATTTGAGGAGGAGATTATCTTATTAGTACAGATACCTTTTGGTATACAACATGGAAATTTTCAGATAACCATGGTATATTTAGGTTACCTTCTTGCTAATCTAATAAAATAATGCCTAAGCCAACAAAAAAGAGAATTATTCTTTAGCATTCATTTATTTACTGTGTCATTATTTACAATCATCTTTTTCATTATTTCTTGGAAGCTAAGCTGTGATTTAATTGGAATAGGAACTCGTGGTAAAGAAAATCTTCCTACCAATGTCAACATACATATATATGCTGTATAACTTGTAATCTTGAGTTGTGTAGAGGCAAAATAGGTTATATAGAGTCACATAGACTGTATATATCATATACTAGATCAAAGATGTCAAATGTACAACCAATGGGTCATATGCAACACACAACATTACTGAGCATGGTCAAAATTAAGTTATAATGTAACTGTGAAATATTTTTAAAATAAATGAACATATAATAAAACATAGATAATATTACATTTTGAAAGAATGTCAATCTTTGACCTGCAAGGATCCCTATGTACAAAATAGTGGCCCTTGTTTCTTTTTGCATTTGACACCACTGGGCTAGACTTAAACACGGTTGTTTTTTTTCATGACTGATAGGCAGGCTCCTTAATTAGACTACACTGCCTCTTTTATTAAATATTACCTATGTTTCCTATTCAACACTTGTATCCACTTCTGTTATTGATTGATATTTGATAATAATGGATAAGTAATAAATACAACAATGAAGATACTTTGAGTTAGGATGACTAAAGATAATGTCCAAGGTAAATAAATATACAATGATTGTCTTGAAATACTTAGGAATATCATGATTTCACACTAAGGAAGGAAAAAAACAAATCAACATCACATGCTGGAGCCTAATTAAGAAGTACTGTTGCATATTATTTTCTTTAATTTATTCCATCACTGCATCCTAATTTGCATAAGTGAATGCTTGGCTCTTGATAAGCCATGTCAGATTTTTGTGATCCATTAATATTTCCTGGTTGTGTACAAGGTTTGCAATCATGGCCCGGACTTCAGACTTTATCTCTCAACCAAATGAAGTTCATGACTGAAGCAATTAAACTTATCTTTCCTGTTCTTGATATATGTTGTGGTTAGTCTATTTAGTTTTTAAACACTCAGGCTATATAGCTGTATTCTGAGCATTCTTTAAAAAAAAAAGACATTATTTGTGATTTTGTGATGCATCTAGGGAGGGGCTGCTGATACAAATTATATTCTAAAAAGCAAACAAACTTGCCCTTATTACTAAAGCTGAATTTTGTTTTTGCTTAGTCATGTCTGACTCTCTGTGACCCCACTTGGGGTTTTCTTGGCAAAGATAAAGGAGGTTTGCTATTTCCTTCTTCAGCTAATTTTACAGTTGAGGAAACTGAGGGATACAGGTTAAAGTGACTTGCCCAGAGTTACAGAGCTAATAATAAGTGTTTAAGGCCACATTTGAACTCAGGAAGATGAATCTTCTTGACTCCAGACCTGGCACACTACCAACTGTACAACCTAGGGGATAAAGCCAAAGTTAGTTGAGTACTTAATAAAGAGATTCAGTTTAGACCACTAAAAGGCAAGGGGACAAACATCATCAGCTAAGTAACATCCCATACCTTGGCCAAAGAGGGTAAGTCCATGAAATGCATAGTGAAAATCCTTTTGTTGGTAAAGGAGTATTCAAAATCAGAGGGTTTATACTTTTGGAATTCAACTGAGTCTTTCAAATGCTGAGGTTTTTCTTGACTTGACCTTGAACAATTTTCCACATTTAAAGAAATTAAGTTTAAAAAAATATCTAGTCTAGTTAAGAGGTAACATTAAAAAGTCACTAAGTTCAATGGATTTCTTATACAAACTGAAGTCAATTGTAGACTGTTAAGTTAAAACCAGAAGAGTTTGATTTGTTTAGCGAATAAGGAGACTGCTACTTTCCATATGCAATAGTGAGGGTTCTAAATTTGAACTAAGAGAACCTGGGTTCAAATCTTAACTCTGCTGCTTACTAGTTGTATAACACTGGACATCTATCTTTATAAAAGACAGGTTTTATAATGAGGAAATTTTGTAATGAGGGGATTAAATTAGCTAACCTCTGAGGTCTCTTCTAGCTCCATGTATGGGTCTCTGATTATAGAAATAGATATTATTTATATAACATATATGAATATATTATATTTAAGCATATATAACATATTCATATATAATTAAATTAAATTTCTATAAATTAGCTTCCTAATATGCCAGCCCTGGTCCTCATATTTCTAATTGAGATATACTTAGTGACGTATAGAGGACAGGAAGCTTGGTAGTAGATAGAGGGCTTTCCTCAGAGTCAGACAAACTGAGTTAAAGCCCCATTTTTCACATATTTACTCTGTCACTCTGGGCAAGTCTCTTAAGTTCTCAGGTAACCTAAGATAACTGTCAGAAGGCAAATTGAGAAAAGCTACTGATTTACCTTGGAAAAGGGAATTTTCTCGCTGCACTTTCTCTTCTCACACTCCTCCCAATAATTGATATGTTTCAATATTTCTAATTATGTATAATTTATTCTATTCATTTGATGTAAAGTGTTAATTTCTAATTAGCATTTGATAAAGAAGGAAAATGATTAAATCTATGGCATAATTACATTCCAGTAAATCCTAAAATCAAGAAGTAAATCATAGGGGAGGGGCCCTAGATATTATAATCGTGTTCCCTGAGTCCATTTTGAAGAAGTTGGTCATTTTACGTTGACTGTCTACAAGGTGCATTGTATTAGATGGAATGTGATCATTGGTCTTTTTTTTACCCTTATTATTTCCAATATCAGTCTGTTCAATTGCATTTTCCATTTACTCCTAATTTCTGTAATATGAGGAACTGAAATGAGTTCCATTTCCTAAATATAGAGAAATTTCAGCATCATTTATCTTTATTAGGTCAGAGCACTTGACAGCAAATTCCTGTGGTTTTGCAATATTTAAATTTGTTCCATTTTTAGAGGTTAATTTTTGGACCACTTCTGATTTATTAGAAGGTTGCAGTTTTTCATTTTACTGTATTATTCCTGTCATTATCATAGTCTTGTGGAATTTGTAGTTTTTTATTTGCTTCTTAAAAAAAAATCCACAGACATTTAGACTTTAATTCCTATATTGAAAATAGCATATAGGATTATTCCATATAAGCATTTTATAGAAAAAATAAAAGACAGAGCTCCCTGAATCTTGTTTCATTCTTACAGAAATAGTCCCTTCATCCATCAGTAGGAAGAATTTAGAAACCTGACTAATGAACCTCAGAAATGGTGAGCTGCATAGATCCATGGATGCTTTCTTTGGGTCTAGTGTGCAAGGGATATATTGGAGAAAGGGGGCTGCTTGCGGGAGGAATCTTGCTGCCCAAATCTAATGTCCTTTTTCTCACTTCTCAACTTTCTTGATCTCTTACAGCTTCTGACATTGCTGATCACTCTCTTCTCTTTGATACTGTTTTTTCCTAGATTTTCACGACAGTTTTCTCTCCTTGTTCTCCTACCTGTTAGCCTGGATGTAGACATCTTAAACTTAATGTCCAAAATTGAACTCATTATCTTCCCCCCCCAACCACCCTCATTTCCAAAGTTCCATATTATTGTAGAGAGTACCAATATCCTCCCTGTCCCCAGGCTGGTAATCTTGACTCCTCATTATCTCTCACCTCCCTTACACAAGGGATAGGGGCCTATTGATTTTACCTTGTTGATATCTCTTGAATACATACCCTTCTCTACTCTACCCTGATACAGGCACTTATCACTTCACAACTAGGATCTGCCTGCCACAAGTCTCTCCCCACTCCAGCACATCCTCCACTCAGATAACAAAGTGATATTCCCAAAGCCCAGGTCTGACCATGTCACCCTTTGCCCTTAATGAACTCTAGCGTTTCCCTATTACCTCCAAGGTCAAACACAGAATCCTCTGTTTGAAGTTTAAGTCCCTTCATAAACTGCATCTCTCCCCCACACTCTTCCAGTCTCTTCATACCTTACACCTCACCATATCCTCTTCAGTCTAGTCACCCTAAATCCTCCCCCAGCTGCACGCATTTTAACTGGCTACGTCCCACTTAACAGAATGTTATTCCTCACCTCTTCCTGGTTTCTCTGGTTTCCTTTCCTGAGGCTTCTTAAGTATAGTGTCTTCTCTCTAGTGATTATATCCAATTGAAGTTGTATATAGCTTTTTGTGCATGTGCTTGTATCCCCCATTAGATTATGAGTTCCTCCAGAGCAAGGACAGTTTTTTTGTTTGTTTGTTTTACCATACAATGCCTGACACATATAGACACTCATTAAATGTTTATTGGTTTATTAATTGACTAGTGAGATAAATATTATTTAATTTCTCCATCACTGATGAAGTAGCAATTTCTCTATCTTAGTAGACTATAAGTTCCTTGAGAGCAAAGTCCTTTTTTGCCACTTTAAGTATCCCTAGAGCTTAGCACAGTGCCTGAGACATTGTACACAATAAATGCTTATTGATTAAACTTAATGTCTAACTTGAAAACTTCCCTTCACTGTTTATACAGTCACAGACTAAAAGTATGGTTATGAGAAGGTAATTCTGGAAAAGTCGACATGAAATTTAAAATTACAGAATGAAAAAAGATCTGGGCTTGAATTCTAGCTATTCTACTCACTACTTAAGTGACCAGGGAAAAGTCACTTAAATTCCCTGGCCCTTGATTGACTTTTTTCTTTTTGGAAAAAAATAGGGGGCAGGACAAGGTTTTTATTAGATTAGTTTTATGGTCCAGCCCAACTGCAAGTCTATGATACAATCATCCTTCTGCCCTTGAATAGTATATGGTGTATCAGGAAGAGTTGAATACATTTAAATTTTAAAAGCAAGAAAATCAAATGGCGAAAAAGATTATACCTCACATTATATAACTACATATGTAAGGGCAAATATCAAAAACAAAAAACTTGAAATGTAAGCACAAAAAAAGGTGTTTCTCGTGTGAAGTAAACTTTTAAAATTACCTCTACATATAACATTTCATGTTTTCCCTCAGAACACCCTAGAGGGAAATTATACATAGTATTGTTTTGAAAACTTGAGTGCAGAAAATCAATTTTCTGTAAATCTAACAGTAACATGCATGTGTATATGAACCCTTGGGACCATACGACTATGGAAACATCATTCAGTCAGTATTAAATTAGGCCCTAGAAATTTCAATAACTGATTAGGAAAACAAAGGCATATGTTAAAAGAATAATGCGTGTAATAAGGGTGAATTTTTAATGAGTTTATGAGACAAATTTAGCATATTTTTACCTTTCATGCAGAGATTATTTTTTCTTATTTGAAGCTAGCTAACCTAATGCAGCATGCCTTTCTTTGAAAATTCAAACTCTAATTTTCTCATAAAAGAAAAATGAAATAGGTAATGTTTTATTAAAATAGCTGCTTTATAACATTGACCCTCTAAAAGTTATTTTTTTAAAAAGAAATAGAATGAAAATTAACATTTTCAAAAAGGGAAGGTTGACATAGTAGATAGAGAGTTGGCCTTGGAACCTAGTTCAAGACCCACCTCTGACACAGACTGAATATTTGACCCCGTGTGAGTAAATGAATCCCTTGGTGATGGAGAATACTGATATGTTTATACAGTTAGCATATATTCCTCTTTATAGAATAAAAGGATTCTAGTATATAATTCTTCAAATTCTTGAACTTTTTTTCAAAGAGGTTTGCCTTGGACTCTGATGACTTAATGCCACGACCCTTTAATACAGTTCCTCATGTTGTAGTGACTCCCAAGTATAAAATTATTTTTGTTGTTACTTCATAACTGTAATTTTGCTACTGTTATGAATCTATCTGATATGCAGGATGTATTTTCATTGTTACAAATTGCACATAACCCATAGATTGAGAACTGCTGACTTATTAGATTCATATAGTTATCTGATCCTATTTTCCCATATGTGTAAATTAGAGATGCTGAAACCCATTAAACCACCTGTCTCAAAGAATTCTTGCAAGAAAAGTGTTCTCTAAACCTTGAAGTTCTATATAGATATGTTGTTTGTTTAGAAAGTCACTTTTCAAAATAACATCACCACCAACACCACCATCACAAGATAATATACATATATTATAACAATAAAAATAATAATTATTATATATTATTGAATAGAAACAATGAGGCATTGTGGATAGAAACTGGTCTTGGAGTCAGGATGACCTGAATTCTTCAGCGTCTGACATGTGTTACCAAGAGTTAGTTTATTCACCCTTCAGTGCTTCAGGAAACCTGCTAAGACAATTAATTGGATCAAATGTACTAACCTGCATTGGTAGAAGAGATTTACTCATCAATGAGTTCTCTCCAACAGTGAAACAACAGGTCCTATATAAAATTATTATTTATGCCCTATCACAGTTCAGATGCCCTGTGCAGCATCAGGTCTTTTGAAATTCCCTAGCTGATAAGAGTTCTTCCCAAAAGGTTACATTTCCTACATTTTCTCTCCACTGATGTAATTTAAATTCTATGAAGGCAGAGATTGTTTCATTCTTGTTTTTGTATTAACAGATCCTAGCTCAGTGCCTGGCACATTGTGGGCATTTAAGTCATTGTTTCTGATTGATTTATATAATAAAATAATATGTAACATTTTTTTTTACCACATTTAAGTTAAAATAATGAATGAAAGAAAACCAGAGAATTTTTATGCCAAATATTCCATTTATTTTAATGGCACCCCTTAGAGGCAAATAAGGCTGTACATGTTTATGCCTGTTTTACAGGTGGAAAAACAAAGATATTGAATGAATCTAACTGGATCTTAGAGAACCACAATCATGGGGATTAGTATGAGCTCTGCACCCTGAGAGCACAAGGCAGATGAAATCGATAGACCTGACTCAGGTAAAGATAGCCAGTGGCATAACAGCTACCTTAACTCCAGAGAATGACCTCCAGGTTTGTTTGTTATCTCAATTCTTCCAGTCCTTTGAAAACTGAAGTCAAGTTTCCAGAAGTAAAATGGAAGCTCGGACTGGAAAAGATCTCATAACTTAGAGAAAGTCATCAGGATCCCGGGCCAGTCTACTTTGGGGGAGGGAATTTCACCGTAAGAACCAGAGCCAGGCTTTTATAATATGACTAGAGATCAGCTTTAGGCAGATCAACCAGGACAGAGAGGACAGGTGGACATATCAAGAAAAAAAAGAAACTCTAGGGATTAAAGCACCCAGATTTCCAGGATTTTTTTTTAAACAGGTGACTTCCAAGTTGGGGGGCAGAACAAATTGAGAAGTAATGTGGTATAATGGAAAAAAAATAATGCTTGACTTGGGAGTCAGAATGACCTGGGTTCAAATCTTCCAAACACTTCTGACACTTACTAATAGTGTGACTTTGGGAAAAGTGTTTAACCTTCCTAATTCTCAGGTTCCTCATCTATAGAATGGGAATAAAAATAATTTCATTAGGTTGTTCTGAGGATCAAATGAAATCATGTATGTAAAATACTATGAAAACATTCAAGTGCTTTGTAAGTATTAGGTACTATTAGCCAGAGGCAGTATAGTCTATGAGTAAGAGGGTTAGCCTCAGAATATGAACAATCTGGATTTAACTTTTTTTCCGACATATACTGAAATTGTATGACCATGGGAAAGTCATTTAACTTCATAGAGTGCCACACAGGTAAAACTATAAACCCGGAGAAAAGTGCTGACCTGGATTGGCAGAGTCTTTTTCTTCACTAGAAGCTCCCTATGGTGCAGTAGATAAGAGTACCTAGAGTGGAGTCAGGTATAGGACCTTGGGCAAGTCACTTAACCTCTTTCTGCCTCAGTTTCCTCAATTGCAAAATGGGTTTTGAGCACTTTTTTCCTTCCTTCCTTCCATCTTTCCTTTCTTCCTTCTTTCTTTCCTTCCTTCCTTCCTTCCTCTTTGTCCTTCCTTCCTCTCTTCCTCCCTCCCTCCCTTTCTTCCTTAATGAAATCATAGTTCTAAACAAACAAACAAACAAAAATACTGGACTAGAAGGCCTAATTTCCTGTGGGTCTGAGGTCTGAGAAAACAGAACAAGACTTTTAAGCACAGTTCCAGGGAATGATTATGATTCTTTACCAAATCTATTTCCACAGGGTTTCCTTGAAGGCCTGGAGCCTAAGAGAAAGTATTGGAGGCTGAACATGCTTTATACTTAAAGCAATTGTGGAAATTAGAGGTAAGCACTTTCATTAACACACAAACACTATCACCTCTACCCCACTAAACAAAGCAAAATGAAATCTACACCTAGCTGACTGTGAAATCTCTAATCCCATGCAAGGAGGGTGTTAATGAAAATGCTGTACTGGGTCCCCTCTGTGCATTTTCTCTGCCTGTCTCTTTGGTGGTGGAAGAGCCTGTTCCACATTAGAAAATCTGGGTGACTCACTGACTGCACTAATAATGTGTCCCCCACAGAAAGATTTTCCCCAAAGAATCAGACTATTTGCTGCAGCTGCAGAGTTTAGAAAGGCCTGGAAGCTCTTGCAGGAGTCTGCTTTATGCTGGATTGAGCTCTAATTGTTTTTATTTATTATACTGTTTGCTATCTGCCCCTAAGAATATGTACATCACCCACATATTCTCTAGGAAAAAAAAACAAGCTTAAAGCTTTACTCATAAAGGAGTAAGCAGGGTGGTTTGTAATTTTAATACAATATAGTTGGCAATTAGGAATCCTCATTAACATTAGTCCTCCCAGGAGGAGTACTGAGGGGAGTAGCTGATAGAAGTGCTATGAGGAGGTATACTAAAGGATATTTGCAATGAATTATGGGAAGCTCTTGCGAGGCAAAAAAGATGCTTTAATGACATAAGGTAAAATTAGTGATTCCTTCTTGCAATTACATTATTTCTGGAGGTGTATGAGAAAAAAAAAAGGTACAAATTGAAAAGGTTTGTCCAAAAATAGTCTCTTAGATCATAAGCATTATTTCTTAATGTAGATGCAAGTGAAATTGTATTTAGAGGTAAATTGAGATCTTGTGCAAATGAAGGGAGGCATGGAGTACTTTAAGTGGTAGCATTAATTACAAATTGTAAGAAGAGTTAGTTTAATTTTTTTCTAGTGCTCATTATATTAAATAGCCTTATGGAATCTTTTTTTTTTTAGTTGGAGTCAAGATAGACTTAGTTAAATAAGAATCACAGAGCTATAATCAGATAATCCAATTTAATGAATGGATTACTATCCTGTTGGATGGGGCCAGGGTTTTTATTTCATTGGGGGCAAAGAACTTTGGATGAGGAAATTCCTACCAAAGCAGATTTGCATTTCTGATGTTAGAGAGTTGCCTGGGAATATGAGAGCCCAGGTCACAGAGCCAGTATGTGTCAAAGGGGAAAACTGAAGGCTGGTCTTTCTGACCCTGAAGCCAGTTGTCTATCCACTATTCCATGTTGCCTGAATAGCATATCATACATTTTAAATTAACTTTGAAATAAAATTGTTTAAGATAACATTTGCAAAATAACAAGAAAAAACTATGTTTACCCAAACTACATCACTGGGTGGCCTTGTTCGTAATATGCCCTATAATAAATAGCATCTTTATAATTTTTCTTACCTCAAAGTAGGCAAAATAAGATCTAAATTTTTATATAGAACTGCTCCAAGGACAAACACAGAAGATTCATCTAATTCTAAAAGGAAAAAAAAACATATTAATACAAAAGCAAGAAAAAGGGTACATTTTGAAATACTTCAATCTATTAGACTTTTCACAACTTCCCCACACTGCCAGCACTCATAGGCAATATGAAAGCTGAACAGGAAGAGATTCTTTTCTCATTATCTCATCTCCCATTAAAGCATAAGCTAACTGAGGGCAGGGATGGTTTTTTTTTTTTTTGCCTTTCTTTGTATTCTTAGTTGTCAGCATAGTGCCTAGCACATGGTGGGCACAAAATAAATAAATATTTCTTGACTGAATGATCGGCTGACTTTAGGAACCACTATTTAGTTTCTCTGCCATATGGGTCAAAATAGGGACAGTGGACAAATGCCAGAGTTTACATTTTTTTCTTCCACTGTTCTATCCCTGACATAAGGCACCTGCTTTAATGACAGCAAGAGACGGGTAAGGGGTAAAATAATGCCAATGTCTCTTAAGGTCTTGTATCCTCAAAAGCAGGAAAGGGGGAATTAAACCAATGATTGTAAAATCGTAGAGTAAAGATTTGAAGATGAAAGCAATTTAAGAGATTATCAAGCCCAGTCCTCATTTGATAGAATGAAATTTTTGAAAATATGTATTAATTCTGGAAAATCCTAGCATGACAGATTGAGAATTGGGGGGGACCTTAATGTTTAAGCACTTTCTTTTTCCAGCTAAGGAATCTGAGGCCCATACAAGTTAAATGACTTGCCTAATGTCACAAAGGAAACAAGTAGAAGAAGCAGGTTTTGGATCCTGCTCCTCTGAGTCCAAACTGAGCACTCTTTTAACTGTATCATGTAAAATAGATTCTTTTGAAAATAGGAGTTTATCATATATACTAGTCTTTTATTGTTTCTTTCCATTTTTATGGAATCGAGGATTTTTTTCCAGACATTTTGAGCCATATAGAATAAACAAATATGTTCTCATCTTAGTAGCACATTTGAGGAAACATTTTTCTAAGTGTAACAAAGGTTATTTCTTCCATTCACACATACTACTTTATTATTCAGTGATACTGGCTTCTTTGCTGCTCTTTACTCAGAATACGCCATCTCCTGACTCTGAGCATTTTCATTGGCTGTCCCCTATGCCCAGAACTCTCTTCTCTCCTCATCTCCTTTCCCTAGCTTTCCTGGCATATCTCAAGTCTCAGCTAAAGTTTTAACAACTTCTTCTTCTTCTTCTTTCTTCTTGTTCTTGTTCTTGTTCTTCTTCCTCCTCCTCCTCCTCTTTCTCCTTGTGTTCCTCCTCTTCCTCTTCTTCTTCTTCTTCTTCTTCATGTTCTTCTTCTTCTTCATGTTCTTCTTCTTCTTCTTCATATTCTTCTTCTTCTTCTTTTTGCTTTTTGGAGGGGGAAAGGTAGGGCAATTGGGATTAAGTGACTTGCCCAAGGTCACACAGCTAGCAAGTGTTAAGTGTCTGAGGCTGGATTTGAACTCAGGTCCTCCTGACTCCAGGGCCAGTGCTCTATTCAGTGCATCACCTAGCCACCCCTAAAGTCTTAACTTCTGCAAGAAGTTCTTTTAGTCCTCCTTAATTTTAATACTTTCCCTCTGAGGCGACTCCCAATTTAGCCTGCATATATTTTGTTTGTACATAGTTGTTTGTATGTTATCTCCCCCCAATATATTGTGAACTCCTTGAGATTAGGGACTTTTTGTTTTTAATTATCCCAAATGTTTACCACAATGCTTTCAACAAAGCAAGTGCTTAATAAATGCTACTTAACTGACTGATTACTCATTTGACATGAGATTTAATTTTATTAAATTCCAATATTAGCTCCAATAATATAGTTACATATTGAAAAAAATCTGATATTGGTCATATGGTCATCTAATATATGCTTACCTCTTGATGACATTGGTGTGAAGATATTTTTAGGAATAACTACCCTGTCTTCTGAGTTTCTTGCCCAGTCGACCATTCCTTTCCTTCCTTTCATTGGGAAATTGATGTCTGTTAAAACAGAAGCTGCAGGAAGCTTCTGAATACTAGCCACTATGAAGAAAAATCCCAGAATCAATAGAGTCCTTTGCCACATTTCAATTTAGTCTTATTAGATCAACGTAAGCACTAAAATTAATTTTCAAATAAAAGCCCAAGACACAAGAATATTAACATGAATTGGAATTTAAGAATATCTCCAAAAACCAAGTTTGTATTGACTCACTGTCCCTTTTTTAAATCTTTAAGGGAAAGAAAATAGAGACAGTAGGATGAATAAAAAATATTTCAAAGTAAAATTGTAATATATGCTTGTAAGCATTTGTAAAAGTATATTTGCATACATAAGATACACTTTAGTAAATATATACATATATGCATATATAGGTATACACTATGTGTATTCAAATTATGTCTGTTGATATGCCAGGTCCTTCTAGTGACCTTCTAGTCCTTCTATGCTGCGAAAATTATCCTGAGAGATAGAACTGTTGGAGTCAGGCTAGTGTAGTCCTAACATCAGCATCACCAAGGCAGACACAATGGCATTTGAGAAAGATAGTTTGATAATAAAAATGAGTTTCTTTGCAAACAACTACTTGAAAAAAACCAACTTGATAGGAGTTTGTGGGAATGTGTGTATATATTTGTGTTTATGTGAAGCCTGTCCACAGAAGAAAGGCAATTCTATTTCCCCTTATATTATCATTCTGTTTTGAAAACTCAGAATATTAGTTCTGTTTTGAAAAATCGAACTATCAGTGGGGAACTACTAGGGCAGAATATAATTTAGATTGTCAGATGCAGTCACCACATTGGATGTGTTTACTTAATTGTTTTTCTTTGTCACGAGGAAAGGTTCAGTCTGGAGGGGATTTTTTGCCATGGCTACAACATATAGACAAAAGGCATCAATAAAACATATTAATAAAGGGAAAATAAAACCATCTGATTCTCTAGCTAGGTGAACCCATCACTGCATGTGAATTAACATCTGAGTCCTTTACAAAGACCTTATCTCAGTTCAGCTGCTCACAATAACCTTTTCAAATAGGCAATAGTCACTGGGATTATTTTTATGGATGAGAAAAATGAGGCACAGAAAGGAATTGATGAAGTTGAAGACTTAGCTACTTCGTAAATCTTCTAAGATGATCACTGTGATACTTTTGTTTACCCATTTTAATATTTTCTTTTTATAGCAAAAGGGTTTATATAAACCAGTCTTATCATTTCCTGTAAAATCTGACACTGAAATGCCATGGCAACCGTTAGTTGAAAGGAAAATTCAGGTTACTTTGAAGAAAATGACAGGCTTGCCAATATTAATATATCAAATGATAATAGATTTAAAGATGGAAAGGACCTTTGAGGTCATTTGGTCCAAGCTCTTCATTTTATAGATGAAGAAACTAAAGTAAAGAAAAATGAAGGGTTTTTTTTTTCATCAGATCATACAGGTAGTAAATGGCAAAGTCAAAACTTGAACCCAGGTCATTCTCCTAAATCAAAAGCTCTTTATAGACCATTTGATGATGTCAGGAAAATAATTCAGGCCAATTATGCTGATGATCACTTGAACATTGTATTTTCTAATCAATTTCCAGTTAAGCTAATGCAGTTCACTTAATTTTCACATGGGTCCATACTGTGATCCCCATTAAGATTTTCTTGCAAGTGTCCCAGAGAGGGGTTAAATGGAAAGACAGTAGGGGAAAGCTATAAAAGCTAACACAACAGAAAAATTAAAGTAAAATCCATTAGGCATCTCAGAAGTGGATTTCATTTTAAAGGAAATTGTAATTTAAATCAAGAGAAGAGGAAAATTAAGATGTTAACAATATTAGCTCTATAAATATATTACTTGACAACTGGCTCTTAGTTCCAAATTAAAGTGGTTATATATTATCGCATAACATTAGTGAAATTGTACTTAAAGATTTTTCAGGCTTTCCATCATGTACCTCTATTATTTGGGGTTTATAGCATAGGATACATTTTTTTCCCCCAACCTACAATTTGGCATAAAGAGATAGCGTTAGATAATAAACAAGAATTTGCCATCAGAGGAACTGAGTTTGGATACAAAGTTTGTGCTTTACTACCTATGTGACTCTGGGCAAGTCTTTGCCTGTTTCATCAGTGACAAAATGAGAGAATTGGACTGGAGGACATCTAGGGTCACTTCTATCTTTAGATGTTGGGACATATAAAAGCCCAAAAGATTTTTAATGAAAAGATAATCCTAGATATCTCATACTAAGCAATAATAGACACAACTTGCTGTGCTTGGATGTTTGAAAAAAAAAAGTGTATATTATTCTAAGGCTTATTATTAGAATGGAAGTTATTTGAGGTCAGTGCATTGGTTTTTTGCTTTTTAATTGTATTTCCAGCATTTAACATGTAGTATTCCTTTATTAAATGCTTCATAATGGATATTTCATTATTAAAATAACAAAAATTTTACTTAAGTCAGAGAATAGTGAAAATTCTTCAATTCCACTGGAGATAGAAAAGATGCATCAGGGTTCTGCCATCTCAGTCCCATACTACCTGCCAAATTCATCAGACTTTACTTAGTATTTGGAAATAATCCATTATTCCTGGAAATCCCATGACCCTAGCTTCAATTTTCCTAGTGGCTTTAAGAGAACTTATTTCTTCTCTTTATTATGCATATTGTCTACAGGAAGTGAAGGGTAGATGAAAGTCACCTATTTTTACCCCATTATTTAAAAAGCAAGGCAAAAGTTGCTGTTCCTTGAAGTGTGAAGTATTCTCCATCTTTTTACTCTCATCCGCCAAGGGAAAGTAATGGACTTACAAAAGAAGTGTGTACTTTCTGACCTAACTATGTTGCTTTAACTGAAATCAATTTCACTTTCACACTATTTTCAGTTAACTGTGGCCTGCAATGTTTGTAACAACACACATTTATGTCATATGATGGAACTTCCACACTGCTAAAAACTAGGCATAGTAGTCAACAAATGCTTAAATTATGATGTACATACAAAGACCTTATTTTGCTATGAATTCTCAATTAGGAAAAATACAAAAATGAATAAGGAACATTTTTGCAAGTGCAATGATAATTACTTTATGTGATCATTATGGGAGATAAAGTAATTTAATCTCCCTGTGCCTTGATTTCCCTAGATATAAACTAGACTGACTAGATTCTGATGTCCCTTCCAACTCTTGATCAACAGTTATCATCTACACTTTGAACTCTACCCCTGGAAACATTGAGGACTCTGAGAAGCAAGGTTTGCCCAGATCCATGTCTCCACCTCACTTCATGGTCACCTCCATACCATTCTGCAACATACCAACTCTTGTCTTTTTAGCTGTCTTTCATGCATTTTATCACCCCATTAGACTTGAAGCTCCCTCAAGCTAGTGACAATTTTCTTTTTGTATTCTCAGTGCCTGACATCTAGTAAGCACTTAGTAAGTATTCACTCTATCTATCTATCTATTTATCTATCTATTTGTCCACCTATGACCTTATTGCAAGGATCTTAGCAAACTGCCAAAGTCTCATAGACACTATCAAATATTTAAACTAAAGCCTAAGGAAAGAGAAGCACTATTGGCTAGAATGACAAATGAAAGTCATGTAAATATTGCATTATGATCATAGGGCCCTAGATTTAGAGCTAGAAGGGGTATAAGAAGTCACATAGACCAAATCCCTAATTTTATGTAATAAGGAAATGGAGATCAATGGGCATGAAGTGAGTTCTCCAAGGTCAAAGAAGTAATGAGTAGCAGATCTTGGATTTGAACTCAGATATGTTTAACTTCACTTGGCCTTGAACATAGTAGGTATTCGATGAGATTATGAATTTTCTATATTTTTAGACAAAATAATGTCTAAAATATTTCATCCTTTAAAAAAAATTCAATGTGGTCCTAAGGATTAATGATCATTGAAATACTACCCTGCAAATGATCAAGATGCCTTCACTCTTCCAAGGATAATGTCACTAGTGATGGCTTGCATCAAAGAAGTGTCATAAAAGTCATCATCAAGGATGATGTGTGCCTGGAAAAGGAAATTAATGGATCAGGTAGCAAGGATAAGGGGCAAAATATAGACAGTTTGAGTCCTGTGTGGGTACCTGTGACATCTCAAGAGCCAGAGGGGAAGACCTTCATTGTCCTGGGTAATGCCTCTATGAAAGATTTATAAAAAGATATGGACAAAAATCACAGAGGATGGAAAGTCATGGAATAAATATGATCTGTACTTACGGAGGCAATACCTACCACAGTGTGGCATCACAGTAAAACTTTAGTGTAGGCTGCTATTAATTGTGAATTATAAAATATTAGTTAAAAACAGCACATAAAGGATCAAAAGTATTTGGCTAAAAGGCTGAAAAATGATTCTGAATTCAATTTGAAATGGTTAAAGAGAAAAAAGTATATACTAACAGATGATAATCCCTCTGTACCTTGTCTATAGCAAAAAACTCTGCATTGGGCTTAAGTGGTTTTTAGGGAAACAGGAAATATCTAAATTAGCTGAATTCCAAAGATAGAACATCTGATGAATTAAAATTGATGCTTTATACTGCATCTAGAAATAAATATGTGGCATTTACAGATGGTGGAACATAAAGGTAAAGAGCTTTGTACACTCTACATTAAATCACTGGACTGTGGCAATAATTGGTGCATTAGAACCTATCGCTGCAGTTTTGGTGATGGGGCATCTTTTCTCCAACTTTTCATAGAAAATTATAGTGTTTGGAAGAAGCCTCAAAGGGTACTGTGTCCCTGAGCAAATAAGCACATTTTCACAGCTATGAGAATTATTGTGGATACACTTTTTCATGTTTTCATTACAACACTAGATCTAAATTTTCTGCAATAAAAGCAGGTGACTCATCATGGATGGACCTTGGGGAAAACTAGCCACAGTTTCATTTTGCAGTTTCAGTACTTTCCCATTGACTCTGGATTGGCAATATAACGAGGCATCAATTTTATTCAAATTCTCACAACATCTCAGATTGAACTTCCCTCCCCCAATGTTGTGTGTGTATGTATGTATGTATGCATGTATGTATGCATGTATGTATATATATGTATGTATGTTTTTGTGAGAAAGAAAAAGACACACAGGGAAACAGAGACAGAGAAACAGAAACAGAATAAATAGCAGAGAAACAAAGATGCACAGCAGAGACACAGAAACAGAGAGAGAGACACATGAACAGAGAGACACACAGACAGACAGACAGAGACAGGGAGATAGAGAGACAAGATCAGAGACAGAGATAGGTAGAGAGAGCCACACACAGACATAAGAATCAAGAAAACCCCATGACTTAACAACAACAAGAAAGAGATATACAGAGAGAAACAATTTTATTAGCCTGATCTGTAGTTGGGCCTCCTCCCTGGTATTCACTGACATATTACCCTAACTAGTAAAGGTAAAACAATTTCTTCTTGTCCTCTTTTGGACAGATACCATATGGTTTGAACAGAGTCCCTATAAAACTCCTTAAGTACAGGGATCATGCTGCTTTGTATCCCACCTAAGGCAGTGAACTGCACACAGAAACTGTTTACTAAATATGTTGTGTTATTGTAACAGAGGTTAACAGTCAATTAAGTGGATGAAATAGTGCTGAAAATAGGGCTAACATGACAGTATTATAAGAGTGCAGAGGGAACTGGTGATATATTTTACCACTTCATGATAAAGTACCTGACTTTCATTTGTCATTCTAGTCAATAGTGCTTCTCTTTCCTTAGGCTTTAGTTTAAATATTTAATCTTTTTGAATACAACCAAATGTCCAAGAGGCAAGAATTACATTTAAAATAAAGAGAGCTCATCCTTCTGTACTTATATTTGCCACCAAGGGAGTTCAGAGATGAGGCCTCTTCATTCCACTCAATCTTGCTTTTTTTTCTTTTGATAGAATTAGCTTTAGCTAATAGCTCTCTACTAGATAGTGGTGGACCTTAAGTCAGGAAAGCCTCAGTTCAAGTTCTGTCTTAAATACTTACTAACCTATGAAGCCCAGAGCAAGTCACTTAACATCTCCCAAACTCCATTTCATTTTCTCTAAAATGATAATAGTACCTAATTTAAAAGATTGTTGTGAGGATCAAATGAGATAATATATGGAAAGAACTTTGCAAAATGTAAAGTACTATATAAATGCCAACTATTCTAATTGATTTTATTATTTTTGTTGTACTTTGTGAACCTTAAAACAACATATAAATCTTGTCTATAGTTATTATATAAAAATATTTTTGCACACCACATGAATGCTTGCTGTTATTAAATATCAAGCAATATGACAAAAAAGAAAAAAAACAGGACTTCAGTTAAAGAAAATAAGAGCAGTGCCTTGCACCTATAAAAGGCCTTCCTGGAAACCAAACCAATAGGATTCCATAGACCAAAGTGGCTAATCTCAGATGTGTATGTTAAAGACCTACTTTTGTTTATTGTCCCAATTATATAGTCTGTATGCTATATGGCAGACAAAAGATTGTATGAGATTAGAGGATCACAGATTGAAAACTAGTCAGAATCTCTCATTTTATAGTGGAGGAAATTGAGGTCAAGTCAAGGTAAGTGTTTTATTCAAGGTCCCCTGTGTAGTAAAGTTCCTAACTATCCTCTCTGAATGAACCAATAAAATCTTCTGTTCATGATAACTTGGGAATGTATTTCAATTGATTCCGAGATTTCCTTTCCTCCATTACAACTTCTGATAGAACACTCTCACTTTCCCACAAGCTTCCCATCATTTCTGCATCATCAACCAGTGCCTTTTTGTTAGTGTGAATCAGGTCCAGAATAATAGTTTCCTCTCATTAGTTTTAGCCTTTTGAAGGACAAAATTACCATTAAAGCAAGCCAAGAATTTATTGGCTGCCCTGCTTTTGGCAAAAAAAAAAAAAATGCTCACTTTGTTTTATTTGGGAATTGCTAGTGATAGAAATAGTGCTATCAGGATGCTTTTCCCACCATGCTCTTGTCAAAAGTGTGGCAAAAATACCACCAATGCTCACAATGATGACAATATTAATTACAACTTTTATGGTTTACAAATATTATCTCACTTAAACCTCACAACCCTACTACGCTATCCCTGTCTCCATTTTATATAGATGAGTCAAGTAAGGCAGCCATGAGTTAAGTAACTTTCTAAATGTGACTCAGACAGTAAGGATCTGAAACCAGATTTGAACTGGGGTCTTCCTAATTCTGCATACAGTGCTCCCTTTATTGTGCTTACAACAACTACAATTCATATTTAGGTTATGCTTTTTGTTTGGCCCCATAATTTATATTATTTCACTTGGTCCTAACAATAAA
Source organism: Pseudochirops cupreus (assembly GCA_028627135.1). Lineage (NCBI taxonomy): Eukaryota > Metazoa > Chordata > Mammalia > Diprotodontia > Pseudocheiridae > Pseudochirops > Pseudochirops cupreus. The sequence continues at coordinate 207,190 of JAQQSU010000009.1, forward strand.
CCTCTCAAGTCTGTAAATTAAATATTATTATCCTCATTTTAAAGATAAAAAAAAAGGGTGCTCAGAAAGTCAACTGGGTGACACAGTGAATAGAGTACTGGACCTAGAGTAAGGAAGACCAAAGTTCTAATCTTCTAAATCCAATCCCACTAGCTGTGGGACTCTAGGCAAGCCATTTAATCTCTACCTATCACAATTTCCTCATCTGTAAAATGAGAATAATAATAGCACCTACTTCCCAGTGTTGCTGTGAGGATCAAATGAGATAATATTTGTAAAATACATTACAAACCTTAAAACGCCTTATAAATGCCAGCCATTATTCAATGACTTATCTATAGTCACACAGGGAGAAAGTGTCAGAGGTCCACACCCTGGGTCCTCCTTAGTAAGTCCAGCATACAACCTACTCACTATTCTGTACTAGGGCCTTTAAGACACTTAAGGCTTCATTTCACTGGAAGGGCAATTCTTAACCACTCCTTTCCACACAGCATCGAAACAAGGCAGAGATTGACTAATAAGAGAGAGAAGGATATGCTCATGGGAAGTTTTTCCATATCACCTTCTTCAGAAAATGTTTCAGCCCTTGGAGGAGTGCTAGGAGCATTGCTAAGAGTTTTATAAAGAGATGGAAATAAACAAAAATGGTCCTTTCCCTGGTACATGCAAGTTCTCCCAGATGAAAGTAACACAACGGAAGAAGATGTGAAATAATCTGATATGCTGTCACTGGAGTTTAGTCAAACTAGGGAAACAAGCAGGTAAGTAACTGCATGTGATTGAAAGGGTTTTAGTTCAAAATGTTACATTTTAACGATACATTAAGGATAGCAGGGATTTAAATAATCTGGGAGTTTGGAGAATACCCCATTGGTGTCAGAAAATGAAAAGTTATACATTATTTGCAACTCATCAAACATTTTTCTTCTTTCAGGGAATCAAACAATTTCCAGACCTTAATTTACCACCATCCAGAGTTTCCTCAGGGCCTGGGGAGGCATTTCGGATGCCGTTGGGGCCTTTCCAGCCTACTTTCTCTATAAACAGTGACCAGGCTTCTTCCTCTCCTCCTCCTCAGCCCCACTCATATCCTCCTATCCATAATCCTGCTAACAAAAATGATTCCCAACTAAACATCATGTTCTGGTCAAGGTCAGTTTGCTCAAATACCTTTTTTTCTTCATGTTTTTGAGTATGTCAGATTTCAAAAAGGGAATTTCATTCAAATGCTTTAGCTTCTTTACTTATTCTGATTTCCTTTGCATCTTTTCTTTGATTTGCTTACTCATTGAACACTGACAGAATGAAGTAAAGACTTTTAAGCAGTTCACACTGATTTCTCTTTATTTTTCACAAGAGTGTGATTTAAAAAAAAATATATATATATATATATATATGTATATACTTGTCAATGCCTTGTCTTTTTTAAATGCCCTGACATTTCTGCCTAAATACCTCATGATTCTACCTCTAGTATGAATTAATGATAAAATGATCCAAAGAAAACACATTTACACAGAATTTTACAATGCTAGATTAGATTATTGTATCTCTCCATGAAAATTTCCCTGTCTGACAAAAATTGAGTCTAGCAAAGGCTTAAAGAAAAATCTTCCCTGCTGTCCCCCATTAGCAAATTCAATTTCAAAAAAAAATAGATATATACATTATGTATAGAATATTCATTCTCTATATAATATAAATATAAAATATTTATGAATATAAAGAATATATACTCTATAAATCATTTCCATATTTTATGTAGTAAAGTAAGAAAAGAATCAACCAATCACCAATTGTAATAGGTGCTCAATAAATGTTTTGTTTTAATTCAACTATTAACTATTAAACCCCTTTAGTAGGGAAGAAGATTGTCAAGATGAAGTGAAATTCTGTTTTACAGGTGACTTCTAGAAACGGCTGCTTCCAAATTCCAGCTGCACATCATTCAAGCTCCTCCCCAGATTAGAATTTTCAGAGACATTCTTAATATTAGGGTAAGGAATTTCTATTCAAGAGGAATGGGACAGGAAAGAAGAAAACAAGGGACCAGTTTTGTAAATGTAGGAAGATTGGAAAGGATTATGGGTATTTAAAACTTATCCTTTTGTTTAAGTGGCCTCTGGTGCCACCATATATATTTATTATATTATATATATAAAATATATTATATTATTATATTATATTAATATATATACAAGAATATATTTATTATATTATATATATAACATAAACTATATTATTATACATATAATAAATAAATATATATGGTGGCACCAGATAGAAATATATAAGTAAAAAAAATATATATAAATATATATCAGATATAAATATATAAATAAAATATATAAATATATCAGATAAAATATATAAATATATATATACATACATACATATATATATATATATATATATATATACATATTTGCTTTATTTTGGAGCGGGGAGGGCAGGGCAATTGGGTTTAAGTGACTTGCCCAAGGTCACATAGCTAGTAAGTATTAAGTGTCTGCAGCCGAATTTGAATCCAGGTCCTCCTGACTCCGGGGCTGGTGCTCTATTCACTCTGCCACCTAGCTGCCCCACTACCAGATATTGAACCAAACAACTATTAAACAGTCTTACACAGTAAGCAAGGTAATGTGCTATTTAGTTGTCTACTTAAAATTATATTGCATATACTTATTGCATAATTCAGTGATTATTTAAGAATTATACTCTTCATGTTTGGAGCTATAATACTATAATTAAGAACCAGGAAATGATTTTGGGATGTTCATGAAAGCTTACAAGGATGAAATTCTTAATGCCTTCCCTCTGTGGATTATCCCCAATTTATTCTATGTATGTCTTGTTTGTAAACAGTTACGTGTATATTGTCTCCTCCATTAGGTTGTGAGCTCCCTGAAAGCCAGGACTGTTATATTTTGTTTTGTTTTCCTTCCTTTATAACCCCAGCACTTAGCACAGTGCCTGTCATATAATGGGTGCTTAATAAATTCTTGCTGACTGATGTAGGGACATGTACTTTTCTAAGGTGAAACAGATCTCTAGTTGCTAGTCAAATACATCTTATAACCCAATAAAATTAATTGTTTGGAGACGGATCATAGAACGATAGACTTAAAGCTAGAAAGGACCTCAGAGGTTATCTAATCCAGCTCTTTCAATTTATAGATGCAGAAACTGAGACCCAAAGCGGTTACTATGATTGTCCAAAGTCAAATAGCCAGTAAATAGTAGAGCAAGGATTTGGATCTAAAACCTTGGACTCCAAATCCAGCTTTATCTTTGAGAAGAGATAGAAAAAATATGGACTGTCTAAAAACAGTAACATTTTGCAATCTGTGTATAAGTCCCATCAACTGTGAAAATCATCCAATACTCACTTCAAGGGAAGCATCAATAAAAAAAAACAGGAGCAAAATCTTTGCTAACAAAATACTAAAAACACTTTTATTCAGTCTTTTCTGACTTTTTGTGACCCCATTTGAGGTTTTCTTGGCAAAGATATCAAGGTGGTTTATCTCATTCTCTAGCCCATTTTATAAATGAGGAACCAAGGCAAACAAGGTTGAATGACTTGCCCAGAGTCACACAGCTAGTAAGTGTTTGACCTGAACTCAGGTCTTCCTGTCTCTAGGCCTGGTTCTTTTTACTGCTCGGCCTAGCTGTTCCAATGTTAGGAAAACTAGAGTTCAAATCCTGTTTGAGATACTTACTAGCTGTGTGACCCTGGGCAATGACTTAATTTCTCTCAGTGTCACTTTCCTCATCTGTAATAATAGCACCATTCTGTCAGGGGTTTTGTGAGGACCAAATGAAATAATGCTGGTAAAAATGCTTTGCAAGCTTGAAAGCCCTGTATAAATGTCAGCTATTTGTCTTTAGTAGTAGTAGCAGCAGCAGCAGCCCAATATTTGAATAGGATTTTATCAGTTTCAAAGTGCTTTTATACTTTGTCCCATTAATGATTCTGGACAAAGGAATTATAGCTTCAATTCTAGGAGGCTATAGTGAAAATGTAAAATATTGGATTTTTTGGGGGGGGGAGGTACAGTCAAGATCTGTGACTTCAGTCACGTATAGAACTCTTGATTGTTGAAATTTCTTCTCCCCCAGAAAATAAACAACTTATTTTAATTTAAGATCTTAGAGTTTCTTAGAGGCACTGAGACTTTCTCTGAATCACAAAGCTAGTATTTGTCAATAATCGGACTCAAACTTATGTTTTTCTAAAAGGCTGAAACTCTACCCACTTTGTAACACTTCCATTAAAAATAATAAAAATTTATATTAATTCGAATTCCTTCTTAGAATATTATTAGCACCAGCATCTTAGTTTTTGCTTAGCCAGAAACAAAAGGATTCTAGCCCAAACATCTTTTAATATTTTAGATTTTCAAAATGCACCCAAAGTCCTGTCTCTGGAATATGTGTACCTTCTAGATAATATAGACTTTTAGAAAAAACTAAATGATGCTTGAAGATAATGTTGACTGTTAGATAGAAATCATGATAACTAGAAAGAATCTTGAAGGACACACATTCTTTGGCTTATGCATTAAGAGCAAAAGGGAATGGAGTCTATCTAGTCCAAACTCCTCATTTTACATAAAAGGAAACTGATTCCCAGAGAGTTTAAATAGTGTACCAATGTTCATGCAATGAATTAGTAGCAAGACTGGGCTAGGATTCCAAGACTCCTCAACCCTTGTTCCAGTGGGCCGGTGGATCCAGTGGTCCTTGGTCCGGTGTTCTTTCCATTGTGGCATTATTATGACGTTGTTGTTGTTTTTATCGGGTCAAGTTTTTTTCAACTGACAAAAATAGGTTTTTCTCTCCCCCCCTTTCCCACCCTTACTGGGAAGAACTAAAAATAAAACCTTTGTATTAGATAGTCATAGTCCAGCACACAAATTCCCACAGTGGCTATGTCCAAAAATACATCTCATTCCTCACTGAGCATATCATCTTTGTGTCACAAGATGGGTACCACACTTCATTCTTGTTAAGGGAGTTTGTTTTTGAAGACAGTGAAGGAAACAATGCAAAGCAGAGTGTGTGAAGGTTATAAGGAATCATTTTGTGCTAAAGCTAGAGTGACAGTAAATGAGAATATAAATCAAAGCCCAGATGTAAACAGCATTATTCATAGGAGTATAGATTGTACTCCTAGAGCACAGGAGCAAAAAGAGCGCTTATAGACCTGTAAGGCTGTTATAGAGCTTAAATGGACTTTAGAGATAATCTGAGGACCTCATCCATTGATCATTTTAGAGCTGAGAAAACTAAGGTCCAGGGAAGTTAAATGACTTGCCTAAAATCACACAGGATAGTTAGGATTTAAAGCCAAGGCCTCTGGCTCCAGATCCATTTTGCTTTCCAGTGTATCAAGGAGGGAGAAGGCTTCAAGAAGGTCCAGGTGGTAAAAGAAATGACGATGATGATGGTAGTGGTGGCAACAATGATGATGATAACAAAAACAGAATAATGAAATGATTACTATGTGTAGGCACAATACTAAGTACTTGACAAATGTTATTTAACTTGATTCTCACAGCAACCCTGGATGGTAGATGTTGTTATTATCCTCACTTTACGGTTGAGGAAACAGACAAACAGAGCTCAAGTGACTTGCTGATTGTCATATAGATAGGAGATGTCTGAATCTGGATTTGAACTCAAATCTTCATGAGTCTAGGCCTGGTTCTCCATCAACTACTCCACCCAGTTGATCAATCTTTTTTTTAAACATTGACAAACAGAACAAAGTCTACCTTGATGGTATCAAATCTGAACCTGTAATTTTGGAGTATCATAAGTACATTATCAATGAATTATTTTAATAAAGAATTGAATTTAACTGGAAATTGCACAGGTTTTAGTGTGTTGCAAGAATAAATGAAATCATTCCATTTATAATAATTTGGCAAATATAACCTGAATTGCAGGTGGTTTGGCTGAAAAAAAAATCCCTTTAAAACCAGACAATCAAAAATGACAGTGACATAATATTTAAGCTTTTTTTCACCTCGGTATGATTATAACACTTTTCGATGGTTAGCGTTGCCTAAAATAGCGTAGTTGCATTGAGTTTAGGGTCTGAACTATGGTCATACTTTCATGAAAACTTCTCATATAGTATTCTTTTTTGGTCTCTAAACTGAAAACACCTAACATGTTTTTTAGTGGAAACTAAAATAATTGGACACCAATGATAAACTATTTTGAAAACCAACATTCAAAACACAGACTAAATTAGCACAATTGAAGTTTTTATATGTTTATGGAAATGGCTCATGAAATTTAACAAAGCAGATTTAAATATTGTGTTCTTTATGGGAACACAAGTTGCAGAACTAAAGAAGCAGTAGCTCTTTCTTACATGTTACAAAAAGAAGTATAATTGCCCCCCCAAAGCACTAGGGAAATGACAGAAACGGGTAGCTTCTGAGAAAAAATTATATTCAGAATTTTTCATTTGAACATCTGTTTGAAATATGGCTGTTGAAACAGTAGGCAACTCTATGTTTTGCCAATAGCTGTATAACTTTATGGCATAAATTGTTCAAATATCAAAATGTTAATTGACAGGATAACAACCTGGGAAATTTAAGGATACCATTCAAGTAATTTTTTTGTGAAATGTGATGGCAATTTCACTGCCCTTTTCCAGCTTTCTTTTGGACTTCTTCTTAATGGCTTGAGTTTTGAGAGCAGTTGTGGAGGGAACCATTCCCATCATCATTTTTGCACGTGTGAGATCTGTTTGGCAGCAGGCCAGATCCAGTCAGTGGTAATTCGTCCACTATTGGCTACAGGTGTGTCACTTCATGTCTAAGGATTGGGCAGTTCAGAATTCTCTAAAAGGGAGATTTCATCAGGGTATTTGGGTACTGAGACAACACAATGTATGCACAAACTTGCTTCAGCTCTGTCCATGCACTTAAAAAAATTGTCCTCAGAGGGCAACATCCTACCTAGTATAATCATTGTGATTCATTTGATTGTGTCACCCCAGTAATCTTAAGTATGTCTTTATACCAGAGACAAATTTTTATTTTCTATAAAAATTCTCATTTCCTTTAATTTTTTTTTTTTTGTTGTTAAAATTTCATGTTAGGATCTGTGATCACTTTTGTGGTCAAGACTAAAAAAAGAACATTGTAAAAAGGGGAAGGGACTCAGCACTGATTTCTTAGGGATAATCAGAGAAAAGAAGAAAAATAATGAAGTGAAAATATCAGTTCAAAAATGAAGAAATAAATGGCTGGTCAAAGAAAGGAAGGAGTTAGTGAAACCACCTCTTACTGGTTATTGCCATAGAGATCAAACAACTATTGCTGTAGAGATGGATAGTTTTTGCTGTAGAGAAGTTTAAAATGGGATAGGAACATTTTAAAATATTTTCACATTCATAAAGATTTCAAGGTGAAAAAGAAAAGCACTAAATCATTTGAATAATAGACAGAAAGTGCTCTTTTTCAAGTAGCATTGTAAGTAAACAACTCATTGTCTTCAGTGATGAAGAAATAAGTGTGTTCTATCTCAAACAATAAATAATCCCTAAATCATATCTAATTGTCCTCAGACTTCTGGTATATGTGCATGTGATTGTGTACTTACATTTAGATATAGGTTTATCTTATGTTCTAGAAAGATAGACTCAACTAAATAATGAAAATGGAAATGGGGAAAAGTCCTGACTGAGAATGAATGGAGAAATGGAACCATTTCCCATTTGGTCCTCATGCTTCATTGCTCTCTGCAGCCCACTCATTACTGGGAATAGGTAATAGGGTCCCAGACTAATGAAGAGACCCAAGCTAAGCAAAGATATTTTCTCCCCTTTAGCATAGAGCAGAATGTTAATTAAGGGGTCCCCTGCTGAGTTGTATATTGTATATAAAAAAAGTAATTAAAAAGAATATGTAACTCAGTTTTTATGCAGTAGGATATTGGAATGGGGGTGGGTGGGTGAGGAAATGCTCAGACGTACACAAAGGCTCTTGAAGTATATTTCTCTCAAAAATGCAATGTAGCCATCATTCTGGCTGAAAGAATGATGGATCATTTATGCAGTATGTTGAAAGTTAACACAAAAATCCACTCCATTTTGACCGCTATTTTTAATGCACTTCTTCCAAGCTGTTTTGCTTAGGTTTGTAAAAAGTTAGAGTACAGACCATCATTTTCTCTGCCTTTTGCAGTCATTGTTTATGCATGGGAAATAAAATTTTACAGAAAAAAGACTGGGTTTTGGGCCACATGATCTGAATTTGAAATTCAGCTCTGACACATACCACCTGTGTGACCTTGGGTAAATTATTCTCTGAACCTCAGTTTCCTCATCTGTAAAATGAAAGGATTGGATTAGGTAGACTCTAAGTTCTCTTCTAAGTCCAAATCTGTGATCCTATAATCTTCAAATTGTAATGTTTCCTTTCCAAATGGGTATTGCCTGCCTTCCTTTACACTTCTTTGAAGCAAATGTACAATTAACCTGGTGAATACAGTGAAAAAGAAAAGAATTAAAGTGAAATATTTTTTATTTCTAGGAGCTCCTCTTTGAACAATTTGAGAAAGAATGAAGAACAAATAAATAAATCTGCCCCCAGACAATAAGCCAGTTAGCATTTTTTTGGAAAGGAACCAAAGAAAGCGATGGTTCATTTTCATCATGAACACTTTGAGGTCACCTTAGCAGCTCAAAATTGACAGAGCATTTCACCTTTATCAGCAAATGCAGCTACTGGAGACCTGAAGAATAGTATTAAAAAGTAAAGCAAAAAAAAATGTAAAAAGGACTTTCTTTCCCTTGATAAAAGGGTTCATTTCCCTCAAGTCCTATCAGATATTACACAAGACTAGACCATGTAATAGAAGTAGTTAGGAATAGGAATTGGACATTTAATTTTATTGATAGAGAGAGTTTCTCTATGAGGATCCTCTCTCTACCAATGAAGTTTGGCACATTCTTTGCAACATATTCTTAGAGAGCTGCTCAGGGCACAAAGAGGTTAATTGACTCCCTTGGTGAGAATGTTGTCAAAGGTGAATCTGGAAACTAAGTCTTCCTGGACCTGAGTCCAGTTGTTTGTATACTGAGCTACAGGTAGAGAAACTATGGCCAACTACTCATTATTATAAAATAAAACTGTAAACGGAAAATTCCTAAGGTTGAATGGCAAATATCCACTCCAACTTGGAAGCATTGATACAACACAAAATATTTTACCTCAATTCTGGCTTCAAATATATTAAGGGTAAAAATGAAGTTAATGATTCCTGATTATTAATTTGGGAAATACCATACAATATGCAGCTAGGAAAAAAGACTTATTTATATTTTTTTTTCTGGAAATTATTTTAAAAATAAGATAAGAAGGAAGTATTTTCCTTCTTCCTGTACTTGAAATGGCATTTCTAAAAAGATTTCCTTTGATTGACAGCAAGTGTAGTTCTGATAATAAATTAACAGAAAGAGGTCTCATTAAAATGTGCAGAAATGTAACAGGGTTAAAAATAACAAAAGGGGCCTGCTGCGATAGAAAGTATACATGTTTTTCCTCTGTAGCAAGTGATCTCCAAAGATCTTTTCGGTCAATGGACAAAGATGTAGAGACTATTTAAGCAAGATGGGGAGAATAGAAGCTTATAAGAAAATAGAGGAAGTGACTGAGATTGGAAGAAAAGGTCTACTGGGAAAAGATAAGTGCCTTTTGTTTATTTCAAATAGAGAGGGAAAAGTTCTCAACAGTATTTACCCACAGAATTATTTCCAGAAAGACCAGAAGCATAATAAGATATTGGCTACAAGAGATATTTGTGATTTGAGCTCATTTTTACTTAATCTGTAAACAAAACAAAACAAAACAACAACAACAAAAAAAACTTTCATCCACCTAAATCATGTAATCTTTATCCACCTAAACTTAACTGTGTCTAATTGACACATAAAAGAGTCTAATTGCACTAATGACATTAACATAAGACCAATGAATATCATATAGAGGCCAAGAAAAAATATTTGTAATAATTGTTGCTTTCATCTTGTACATTATTAATTATATATTATTTTATAATATGTGATATTACATTTATATGTTATTCATTATGCAAATATTATTACTAACTTTTTTTTTCCTCTGGCGTTAAGGAGATGTTATATGTATAACTTGCCAACTCTGATACCAAATATGTCTGCTCTTTTAAATGGATAATATCCATATAAGAAAACAGAGGAAGCAGTAACGTTAGAGATTAGTGTGAGGTAATGAGGATTAGAGTTATATAATGTATAAGCATAATCTCAAATTGGAAGGGATGTTGGTACCCATAATTTTGCAGGTGAGGAAACTGAGTACCAGAGGGATTAAGTGACTTGTCCAAAGTTGCACAGGTAATAGGTGGCAGGGTCAGATTTCTAAATCATTTCCTCTGATTCTAAGTTGCCTGCTCTTTATCCTGAAACTTGCATGCTGTCTCTACAAACTAAAAAAAAAACAACAAAAAGCATATTTTCATTTTGATTGGATGTAGGATTTTATTGAAACTTCAGGTAAGGAAACTCAGTGTACCCATGTAGATCTGTAGCAATTATGTAAATCGTAGCCTTAAAGAGTGTCCCCAGGCATTGAGAGGTTAAATGATATTTCCTGGTCCGCAAAGGATGTACGTGAGACTGGCTGAGAACCCAGGTGTCTCTGACTCCAAGGCCAGTGTGGCAGGAATAAAGTCAAACTTGTCATTTGTACAATGATTACTAAAGCATTGCCTCCTGGGGGTGAGAGTGTGGAGGATGTACTAATTAATTTATTAGGGATATATAATGGGACACCTCTTGTTCTTCTCCTGAATATATACCTCAATGATTAACAAACTCCTACCTGGTCATACCCTTCTCATTCCAGGGATTCTGAAACTGTGGCTATTATTATTCAAACCCTATTCTCTGACCCTTACTGCCCACTTTCTTATCCTCTTCCCTGATAACTCTCCCACCTTACAATATTCCCTCATCCCTTCCACTGTGCTCTATAGAATTTTTGCCTCATAAATAGAACACTTGAATTTATCTTAAAACTTTCCCTTTCCCACTCCTTCCTTCTTCAGGCTCTCACTGAGACCTGCATCCCTCCTGATGACAGCCTCCTTGGCTACACCTTCCAACACTTCTTGCACTTTCACTCATTTACCCCAACATACTTGTTAAGGTGAGGGAATTGGAATACTCCACGTTGCCACTTCTATGCTATTTCTCTACCACCACTAACCTCTCTTCTTTTGAGGTTCATTCAATCCTTATCCACTCCTCCATCACGTTTCTGATAACTGTTCTCTAAGGAATTCTCGGATACTCCTGTTTTTTCCTCAAAGAATTCAATGTTAAACTCACAATCTTTCCTCCCAAATACCTGACGTCAAACCATGGGATACATACAAAGAGCTACAATTTTAAACATCTTGACCTTCCAGTTCCTTTATGTACTTATTTCACAGGACCTGCTCTTCCATTACATGTCAGGTACACACAGAGATGATCATAACCTGGATCTCACAATTTACCTAAAAATGTTCTACATACATTTTTATACACTCTGAAATTTCCTTATCTGATCATAATTTGTTGTTAATCCACCTCTCCCTCTCCCTTGCAATCTCTGACTCTGTTTTTCATCTTCATTGTGACCTGAAATCCCTCAATCCTTCAGTTTTTCCCCAAGCCATCACTCCTGCACTGGCTATTCTTTCCTCCCTTCCCTATCTTGACCCCTTGGTGAGCCAGTTAAACTCTACTCTATGTTCTTTTCTCAATTCCCTTGCTCCCTGATCTTATCAAAGATCCCACCTTGCTAAATGTCAGCCTTGGGTTATTCCCACCATCTCTTGCCCTGGGTCCTACTCAGGTGCTGCTAAACCAAGCTGTAGAAAATCATAAAACCCTACAGACTTGATCCACTACAAATTTATATTACAGAATTCAAACTTATTGTCCCATTTGTCATCATGAGCTCTCATTTATCTTTAATTTTTCTCCTTGTCTACTGGTGACTTCCCTATTGCTACAAACATGCCTATGTTTTTTCATCCTCGAGAAAACTTTCCTGTTTTATTCATCTATCTCTGCTAGTTTTGTCCCATATTGCCTTTCTCTTTTGTGGTTAAACTCATTGAGATTTATTCTAAATATTATTGATTCCTCCATTTTCTTTTCTCTTACTACCTTTTTGATTCTCTACAGCCTGACTTCCAACCTCATCATTCAATCAAAACTGTTCTCTCTACAATTACTAATGATCTCTTAATGGCCAAATATAATGGCCTTTTCTAATTCTCACCTTTCTTGATTTCTATATAGCCTTTGACACTATCAGTCTTGATAGTGACAACTCTTTTCCTTGATACTCTCTTCTCTCTAGCTTTTTGACATTAAGCTATCCTGGCTCTCCTACTTCATTTTCAACTACTCTTTCTCAGTGTCCTTTACTGGATCTTCATCCAGGTCATTTCTGGTAGATATCCACCAAGGGCTCAGTCCTGTACCCTTGTCTATTCTCCTTCTATATTATTTCACTTGATGACCTCATCAGCATCCATGAATTCAAATACTATCTCTATGTTAGCAATTCTCAGACCTACCCATACAGCCCTATCCTCTCTGAGGACTTCCAGAATTGTATCTTCAACTGTCTATTAGATATCTTGAACTGGATGTCCTATATGCGCCTTAAATTTAACAATCCTAAATTTAGTTCATTAATCTTTCCCCCAAATTCCACTGCTTTTGAACTTCCCTATTCCCCTAGAACCTTTATACTCCCAATCATCCAGTCTTGTCGTAGTTTGTCCTTTGTTTTCAAAGAGACCCAATGACATGACAGGGTAATGTTTTGACTTGTAAAGGAACTAGATTTAAGTGAGGTAGAATTTAAAAAAACCAGTCAGCCTCTGTCTTCTTTCCAGAGTTATCAAAGTGCAGTGGCAAGACAAAAGTCAAGATGATTGACAGTGGCCCAGGATGTATGTAGCAAATGACCTTGGCAACTCTGATATCTGACCAAGCTCTAAGTGTACCACTGCACCTGTTTCAGCTGCCTTCATGGCTGTGAACCAAATTGTTCTCATCTGCCTATTCTTCCAGGGAACTCTTCACATGGTTGGGGAAACAGTCTTCTAAATCACTGACAGGTTTAAGGGCTATTGTTATTCTCAGCCTGGTTTGGTCCATCTGCCAAGTTATTTTTTACTAGGCTGTGGCTTCTTGGAGACACAGGTGAGAGGTGGGTGGGCAGCTAGACACCAAAGATGGATAAGTAGTCCAGAAAAGGGCTTGACAAGCCCTCACACCAGAGGTGCTGTCCTCCCTGAACACCGAAGCTCACAATCTACATGTTATCCTTTACTCCTCACTTTCTCATCCTGCATGCCCAGTCTGTCACCCAGGTTGGCTGATTTTATCCTACCACAACCACTCTGATGCAGGTCTCATCACCTCAGACTGGATCCATTGAAATAGAATGCCCTTTGGTTTCAATTTTCTTTCCATTGCAGTCTATCTTCTACTTAATTGTCAAATTGATCTTCCTAAAGCATACGTTTAACCATTTCTACCTCCCTTTCTTCATTCAATAAACTTCATTGGTTCACTATTACCTCAAGGATCACATATAATAGCCTCTGGCATTCAAATCTCTTAATAACTAATAACCTCTTTTCTCTTTCTAGTTGTCTCGTACCTTACTCCCCACGTACACCCTGCAATCCAGTGACAGTGCCCACCTTTCTGTTACTCACACAGGACACTGCATCTCCAGACTCCATGCATTTTCACTGACTGTTCCCTGTGCCTAGAATTTTCTCCCTCCTCATTTCTTCCTCTTGGATCTCCTAGACTGCTTCAAGTCCCAGTAAGAATTTTAACTTTTACAAGAGGCTTCTGCTGTTTGTCCTCAATGCTCATGCGTGTCCTCTGTTGATTGTCTCTTATCCATGCTCTCTGTATCTTGTTGTTGTATGTAATTGTTTTCATGTTGTCTCTCCCAATAGACTCCTTAAGAGCAGGTGGTGTTTTGCCTTTCTTTATATTCCCAGAACTTAACACAGTGCCTGGAACATGGTAACCACCTAATAAAGATTTATTGATTGACCTTCCCTACAGCAGCAAGCTCCAGAGAATTAGAGCTGAGACCTTCTCTGAAATCCATCATTCCCCCTGTCTTTGGAAATTTGCAGGGAAAGAAGGTGGTTCACCACGCCATGGCGTCGTAGGCTGGATATCTGGAATGATGTTCTCCTCCTCTGATGGAAGAACTACATCCAAGTGGGGCAGACTGTCTTCACATGTCTCGACCAGGGGAGCTGGGGTACATATTTCACAAGATCCACCACTGTACTGGCCACAGTGGAAACCCAAGGCCTTTCTTCTAAGTTAGGTGGCATTTCTCTGTCTAGACATGCCTTGATTTTTTTTTAATAGGGCTCTCCAGTAACAATGTCCCGAAGTCTCTGTCCATAGGAGTGAGATTTGTGCCTCCTTTATTTCCTCAAGGTGGTGTCTCAGGGTATTTGCCCATATTAGACAGCATGTTCTGATCTCTCTTAGATTCTCCAGAATTCTACCCTCCTTCCTCTTTCGTTTGAATATAGTGCTGGGTCCAGAGTCAGAAGATTCATCTTCCTGAGTTCAAATTTGGCCTCCAGGACCCTGGCCAAGTCACTTACCCCCTGTTTACCTCGGGTTCCTCATTTGTAAAATGAGTTGGAGAAGAAAATGGAAAACCACTCCAGTATCTATGCAGAGAATCCCAAATGAGGTCAAATCAGAAATGACTAAAACGATTTAACAACAACAAACAAATATTTCTCCCAGGTGCTATCTTAGGGTATTTGCCCACATTTGACAATCTATGATCTCTAAATTCTACCCTCTTTCTTCATACCCCTCCAACTGAATTTTCTGTAAGGACTAAAATTCAAATATATAACTAAAATCAGACAACATTGGTTTCTATCTCAACTCTTCCTATAACTAGCTTTGTGACATTTGGAAAGTTGTTTCTCTTTTCTTGGTCTCGGTTTCCTCATCTGTAAAGTAAGGAAGGTAGACTACATGACCATTAACTTCCTTTCCAAATCTAAAATCCTGCGACTCAAAGTTAAAGTGGATTAAAAGTGAAAAAGTAGAAACTACTTCATTTGCTAGCAAAGCAGTTTGCTAGGATGCTCCATTCAAGGCCCTGATTTTATGAAGATGTTTTAGTGAATACTTCTTCTTTGGTCTATCATCCAAGGTTCTAGATAGTGATGTGATCACAGGATGGTATATATGGCATCTAATGATGGGATCCTAAATGCCACCAAAGATATATTAAAAAAAAAACAGGCTTAAATTTCAGTAGGATAAATTTATGTTGGACCTCAGGGAAAATAATCTGTGTTTTACAAGACAGAAATATGTCACTGAAGGGGTATGTATACCGTATTTTACAACATGGCTAGACAAGAGAAAGGCCTGGGCAGTAAGTTGTCTTTTGATTCCAATAATATATCTATGAGAATCATGAGGAACAGCATGCTGCAGTGAATAGAAAATTGGACTTTGAGTCATGAAGACTGGGGCACTAGTTATATGAGAAAGTCATTTAAATTGTTTGAGTTTCAGTTTCCTCATTTGTAAATGAAGGGGCATCACTAGATGGCTTCTAAAGTCATTTTCAGTTCTAAATTTATGATTCTATGATCCTGTGAAATATTCCAGACTGCTATTAAAATACCAGGGTCTGGCTAAAGCTAGAATCATAGGAAATGCAATTAAACACTTCTTTCTTTAGACAAACAAAAAACAATCATCTCCCAACAAACCCTGAAAACATAAAGATGAAGAGTGAAACAAAATGTCATATATTTTACAGTGACTGAGGAAAGTGATTTTATGTTTTAAAGTGACTGGGGAAATTTTTATTGAACAAGAAACCAGGAACACACTAACAACAGAGGATTGGGACTTTTTATGGCTTTTCTTTCCCAGCAAAAAGAAAGACCCATCATTTGCTCCACCTGTCTGGCAAGAGTTGTAGAAAGCCAGAAGGCAGAGACATGACCTGACACTTGCAGAAAAAGTCTAGCTGATTGAGGAGATGTCAGATAGTGCAAATAAACAAAAAGATGTTATCTTGTATTTCTCAGACCTGGTGTCAACTGTCTACAAGAATCTTTTCTTTTCTTTTCTTTTTAAAGACAGATTTTATACCAAGAAAGTAATAGTGTAGAGCAAAAAACTAAGCAGTCTTGAAAATAGGAAGTAAGTATGAAAAGAGGCTTTGCCATTCTTTCTTAAATTACATCATCAGATTGCCTTCACTGCAAGTCAGTTACTTAAAAGAAGAACATGATGTCCCACTAAGGAAGTTATTAAATTTGGCCATTAAGTGTAAGGAAGCAACAGTCCAAATTCTGATGAGATGGCACTACAGTGGGTAAAAAGAGAGATATAGAAATTGCATTATTAGAATAAGGATAAATTCAATTTCACTTTCAAGAAATATCAAGTGTGAATGTACATTCTGAAATTCCCAGTATTTCACATGATTATATTCTTAGACCCCAAAGCAAGTGACATTTAAATTGGGGGTGGGGGAGGGGGCTGAGAGAAAGAGGGGAAGGAGAAGGGGAGAGAGAGAGAGAGAGAGAGAGAGAGAGAGAGAGAGAGAGAGAGAGAGAGAGAGAGAGAGAGAGAGAGACAGGGAGAGACAGGGAGAGAGAGAGAGAGAGAGAGACAGAGACAGAGAGACAGAGACAGAGACAGAGAGAGAGACAGAGAGAGAGAGAGACAGAGAGAGAGAGACAGAGAGACAGAGAGAGAGAGAGAGACAGAGAGAGAGAGAGGGAGAGAGAATAAGCTTTAATTTTAAGTACCATTAGGTCTCTGACTTACAGATTATTTAAGATAAATTTAGAATCTATTTCTTTGTAGATTGATTTTTTTTTGTCATAGAGTTTAGTCCAGAGATTCTGAAATTACTTTAGCAATATCAAACACATTTTTGCTTGCTATATATATATATATTAAAAGAACTCATACAAAAAGACTTTAGAACATGGAACTCCATGTTTCATGTGTTATAGAAGTTTATGGGAAACTTGCAAAAAATTGAATTATGTTTATTTTCATACACACCCCCCTCCAAATTGCCAACCACATAATTTCATCAGCAAGACACTGTAGAATAGTAGTTTTAGAGTTAAGAAAACCTGGGTTCAAGTTTTACTTTCATCCACTTTGACTTTGTTGGCTACTCACAACCTCTCAATGCCCCTTGCAAATCCCATTTATCTCTAAGTTATATATGAATTACTTATCTGCATTAGTATAAGGAGTCTACATACTAGGAGTTCCTCACAATTTAGTTCCTAATAAAAATATAGTTCCCAACAAAAGAAAATATTTTCACACAAAATTTTGGAGGAAAATATGTAGCTGACATTTGAAATTTTGATTACATTTCAAGGAACATCAGATTTCCAAAATAAAATAAAATAAAATAAACTTTGGGAAATATTATTTTAGATGAAGGGATGATAAATTTTGAAATTACTTCTAGCTTTAACATTTTACCACTCTTTAATGTCCAATATTCTAACTATGAACCGTTCATTCTTTACCTGAAATTACTGGATGTTTGAAACATTTTTTTAGGAGAAAAGCAATATCCATCTTTCTGGAATATAAGCTTGTACTCTAGAACAAGGTAGACTTTCAATTTTACAAATACAGAAAACACTGGCTGTTTAGAAAACACTGGCTGTTTAAACATGTTCCAATGACCAATACCAGAGATTTGTTAGTTTGTATTTTAGTTTCCGAGTCTTGGAAGCTCAGGAGACCCAGGTTCAAATTCTTCCTCAGATACTTATTAGTTATATGACAATGGGCTGATTGCTTTCTCTCTCTGAGTTTCAGTTTCTTCATTTGTAAAAAGTAGATAACAGTACCTGTGGTACCCGCTTCCCAGTCTTGTTGCAAGGATCAAAAGAAATTATGCATCTAAGTTACTTTTTAAAAGGTCCAGCCTGATGTGATGGAAAGAGTGCTTGACTGGGACTCAAGACACTTGGGTTCAAATCCTCCCTTTTGTTGTTTATTATCTGAGTGTCCAATGGGACCAATTGCTCAACTGCTATGAGTCTCTGTTTCCTCATCTGTAAAACAGGAAAAATACCTGAGTATTATAATAACCTCACAGTGTGAAAATGAAGAGCTAAGATGAGATAAGGTGTGCAAAGCACTTTTTGAACCTTAAAAAGTTCATGCTTAGTGTCCTACTGTCAATTTATTTAGAATTTAATCAGACACTTTAATTCTCCTATCATATAGATGAGGGAACTGAAACTCAGAAGGCACAGAGAGAAGAGATCTTATAGAGACAGGATAAGAACGTGGATCCTTATTCCAAAGAAATTTATCACTCTTTCTACCTTGCCAGGCTGCTTCATTACACATTGATCTGTCCTCAAATAAAGGGTTGCCCTTAGATGGCGTATAATGTCTCTCCAACCCTAAAGATTCTCTCACTCCAATAAATTCAAATCATTTGCAACTGAGGTTCAAAAAAACAAAACAAAATCTTATCTGATTCACATTTTTTAATTGCTGATGAAATATGACTTCTCTTTTTACAATTATATATTTCAAATTTTAAAATAGATATGATTATCATTCATCCTTTCTCTATGCATTATGCTTTCTTCTAACAGAATATAAGTTATGGAGAGACCATCTGTGAGGGTCACAAAATATGTGCAAGATTGCAAGTGGTGATATTGAGACACAGGGACATATGAGGCCCGGGAATTAGTTGGGTCACGTGGAAGTCAGAGCATATTGCACCGTCCCTGGCCAGGGCATATTACATTGCTAAAGACTCTCTTACGTGGGATACCTGAGGTTCCCGACTAGTGTCTCCACACCCTGGGGTCTTCATGCCCTTGTAATTGCACTTCCCATCTCACAATTCTGCTCAGCTGGGCTGTGTCATGTGTGGTGTGTGGATCTGGGGTAGATAAAAGACCCAAGCCTTAGAGGGAGAGGAAGCCTGCCTTAAGATCCTGCTGTAAGGCTTCCCAGGTGAGACCTCAATAAACCTTCTTACCATATACCCTCGAGCCATGACTTTTCTTTTCAAGAGAAAACGCCAGAGTCTTCTCCTCTGAGGTAAGCAGCTGCCCCTTCAGGCAGGTTGGGCGAACCCTGACAAAGAACCCTGACAGACATCAAATTTCAGGAATTGTAATTATCATTGTTTGATATAGCTGCCAAATACTACAAGCCATTCTTCTCTTAACAAGTTTAGATTAGAAACTTTTTTTTTTCCAATTTGCTTTGAAAATTGCATTTGAAGCATTTTCAGGGTAGGATAGGGATTGAACCTTTGACTCCATTGGTATAGGGAGGTTCCTGTAAGTAGAGGTTGGACCTAGTTCTTGTTTCTGAGGCCAGTTTTCTATCCACTACTCCCTGCTATCTCTCATAATAATGTTCTCAGAAGGAACATCATGAAACATTGAATACTATACATCTATCTGTCTTTATTCATCCCCTTTCTGATTATTATAACTAAACTGTTCTTTTGAATTTACACGTTATGTGACTATGCATATGTACATGTAAAATGCACTTACCCACCCCAAGTTCACAACTCCAGTCTTATAATATTTCTGTAACTTTTTGTGCTTAGAGGTTTTTCAGACCTTAGATACACATAAATGTTCAATTCTTTTTCTCAGTGTATTTTGTTTTCTTTGAATTTATTAATTTATTCAATTTTAGTTCTCAACATTCACTTCCATAAGTTTTAAATTTTCTTCCTCTCCCTTCCCCCTTTTTCCCCAAGACAGCTTTCAATATGATATAGCTCTATACATATATTCCTATTAAACACATTTTCACCTTATTCCTTTTGTATAGAAGAATTATAAAGAATGGGAGATCTCATGTGCATTCTGAAAATCGTATCCTACCTTTTCAGTCTAAAATAGCTAGACTACAATATTTTTTCCAACCATCTTTATTTTATAACTTGAAATCCTATGTCCTATAATATTAAGCAAATTATTTCACATCCCCCATCCTACTCTATATAATATTTCCAGGTGAAGATTACAATTCTTTACTTTCCCTGTTCTGCTGTATATCTGCACATTATTCAGCCAAAATAAATTAGATGCCTAAGGCTATTGAGGTGATTTTATTTTTTTTCTTAGAAATTAGAAAAGTTTAAAAAAAAAAACTTTTCAGCTTCATGCATATTGAGAGTGTCTAAATCTAAATAAAATTATACAGCAAAGGATTTTTTTTGCTGTCTTGTTCTTTCCTCTGTACAATAGATAGGTTTAAAGTCTAGCTTGAAATAATTATAGCATGTGGTTCTTTCTCACCTGACAAAGCCTTTTTTTTTATCTCACATTCACCAAGGAGAATAATAAACTGAGGTATTACTCATTGAAATCTATCTCCCACAGTCAAACTTTTTAAATAAATTTTATAGGAAGAGACAGAACATTCTAATTAATTTTAGTAATTTATCAAATGTGATGTTAATAATAATTAAAATAATAGGTGATACTTACATAGTTGTTTAAAATTCACAAAGAATTTTACAAATGACATCATTTTGGGATATCATAGCTCAGATAATACAATTATATGTATAAGATGCCCATCTCATAGCAAGGGAAATTGAACCTCAGAGAATTAAGTGACTTGCCCAAGGTCACACAGCTAATAAGTGTCAGTTATGACTAAAACCCAGTTTTTATTCCAGATTTATTGCTCTTTTTACTATACCACTGCCTTAACCAAAAGTAATTGTTTTGGGGGGACATGAGGAATGGTATTATGACTGTTATTGTCAAGGGTTAGAAAAGGTATCACAGAGAAGAGGGGCTCTGTTTGGAGACATTATGATAAATGATAAAAGTCATAGGGGGAATAAACAGATCCTTCCACATTGTGACTTCTCCATCACAATTTTGATATATCACAGGTCAGCATAAGAAATTTGTGTAAATGAGAATTTTGGGGGATATATATATATAGAGAGAGCCTATGTCCAAATACCTAACCTCAATTTTACAATAAGATACTGTAAAAATCCCATAAAAGAAAAAGAAAAAAAATCAGACTTCTCTAGTATGAAGGGAGGCCAAAAATTTTACACATATTTTCCAGATTGTGGCAGTACTGAACCCCTAATCCCACAATGTGGAAAGGCATTTCATTGCATTTCATTTCAATGTAAGTGAAACAATTCCTAGCAAATAAATTGTTCAAGTGTGGCATGATTACCTATCACTGAAAACTGTCACATAGAAGTTGGATGACCAAAGGTTGTGGATGCTTGTTCATATATGGGTTGAACTATCATAGAGTCACACAATTTGAGACATAGAAAGTATCTTGATGGCCATCAGGTTTAACTTATATATGAAAAGAATTTCTACTATAACATATCCAACACATAATCCAGTCTCTGAAGAATTTTGAGGAAAGGAAACCTATCACCTTCTGAATTCCCCCATTTATTTCACTTTTGAATAGTTTGTTAGGAAGGATTCTCTCTCTCTCTCTCTCTCTCTCTCTCTCTCTCTCTCTCTCTCTCTCTCTCTTTCTCTTTCTGGAGGGGGAGGAGGATGGTGTTAACCCTCTCCCTCACCATCATAAAGCCCAACCTGGCCTCTTTGCAACTTCTAACCTGTGCTTCCCTATGTAACCAAACATATCATGTCTAAGCAGTCCTCCTTATGACACTTTTCAAGACAACTATCCTGATGCCTCTAAAAATGTTCATGTCCTTCCACCAATCCTCACATGATATTGACTCAAAGCCCTTTACCATCCAAGTTGCCCTCCTCAAAATAATCTCCAGTTTATAAATGTTCTTAAAATATTGCTTCTTTTGCTCTTCTGAGGGTTAGGAATTCATGTTCATTATTTAGAATTGTGTTTAAATTAAGGGTAAATAGCTATTGAGTAGAAGCATTCAGAGGTTCTCCTCATGGTAAAGAACATAGGTTTCTTTAATTCTTTACGTCTTTTATGATCACTCAAGTTCTCTTTTTCTTATTTCCGTACTCTTCAACATGTTTTAGATATTTTAAATTGTAGCTAAGTGACCTTCAAATGAGTTAAGTGAATTCTTACTTAACATTAATACTCTTTAATAGATTCTTCAGTTGTCCAATCAGAGAAAAACAGATATTAAAATTATATTAGCTCAATATATACCCTGCTATACATAGTCATTCACTATCCCCAGAGAGATGCCAAAAATATAAAAACAAAAGTGAGATCCTCCTTTCCTTCAAGGAGCTTATACTGTATTGGATTTTTGAATCAGAAAAATTCCATTTTATCTGTACAAATAGTAACCTATTTATATTGAAACTCAAATATCTTTTATATAACTCATCTCTCTAACATCATCCCCATAATAAAATCTACAGGTAGGTAATAGTTATCCCAACACACTTCTGAAATTACCTCAATCTTAAAAAGCAACAATTTTTTATGACTATCTAGGATACCAGTGGGAACTTGAATAGTCTGGTTACAATGACAATAGTACCTATTTAAGGTAGATAAATCAACCTGGGTTGGATAATTTTCACAATTCATTACAGCTGAACTCCATTTCCCCCCCCCCCCCCCATTACTCCCCAGCCACGTTGGCCCCCTGGCCTGAACAAATAGGCTTTAGACTAGTTATTTAATTTATGCTGAGTGTACTGCACCTTCATCTAGTCAAATGACTGCAGGAATTTAAAATGACCATTCCAGGAAGAGTGAGATTCGCTTACTGTGATGAATATAAGCATATCATCCAAAAACATATTCCCTCCAAATATATTTCTGTAACATAACTTGAAATGACGCCAACTTTACATTGCAGAAACTATAAGTAATACGCATTGAGACTCAGTAATGAGAGTAATGTGGATATTATAGATAAATAATGTCCATAAAAAATGAAAATACTTCTTACATATTGATTCCCTCATGTATAATTTTTAATTTGTGTGCTTTTTAAAAAGAAGTCTCAATTATGTATAAGGCTGATACTTTAAAACTAAGGAGGAGATTATTTTTCTCTCAACTCAAGTACAACAGATTCATGGGGATAGGGTGGGGAAAGAGACTGAGGGCCAACACGTGTAAAAATAAAAACCAAATAATCTGAGGAGGGATAGCTATTTTTTTTACTTATTTCTTTGATATTGGAGAATTAACTTAATAAATTTTGTTTTAGTTTCTTTGATTTCTACTGAAGTTAAAGAAGAAGAAACACTTAGGAAAAAGACTCAAACTTTTTCATATTATGAACTCCTTTGATGGTTTGCTGAAGCTTATAGACACCTCAGAATAATTTCTCTCAAAAATAAAGGTATAATTGAAGAAAATGCTGAATTTCAAATAGAGACTTGTAAAAATAAAGACGGAATTTTTTTCCCATACAAGTTAACAAACACTTTAAAATCCATTCACTTATACCTTGGAACTCCTGATCTAGAAGGAAAGAAGGAGGCAGAAATATTGAGAGAAGTTGAGAGATAGTCAAAAAAGAGAAAAAAAATGAAACTAAAAGGAAAATAGTAACACTGTCCACCCCTTAACTAATTTCATTGTCCAAGAAAGTCCAAGCTTCTACTGCCCTTGTCTTAGTCCAGATTACTCTTCTTTAATCCAAAGTTAATCAAAATGCTTCTTTCCAGGCTTCCTGTACCTCAAAACCTATTTATATCCTCAAATCCCTGTCTCCATAGAAATTCTATTCAATTATTATCAAGTGATCTCAATGATGCTGCAGCTGACTTTCTTTCCTTGACTTGCCTTAAAACCAGTCAGGTCACTTGTAGGGCCTTATAAGATACTCTTCAAGGTTTTGGGTTTTTTTGGATGCTAATTAGCATTAGCTAACTAATTTTCTATTTTGTACTTGACAGACCACATTTTATATAGTACAGTATCTTACTCACTTATATGGGATTTTTGAGTTTTGAAAGATGCCTTTTCCTCTTGAAATATGAACTTTGTCTTTGCCATCAATAATCGAAATTTATTTCCCTCATCATGACTCTTTTGTCATTAGTATGTATTTTGGGAGTAAGGAGTATTTAATAAGGCATCTAAAAATAGTTTTCAGGCTTTCAGAATCTTTTCTTTTTTTTATCAATTTTTTAGTTTTCACCTTGCTGGAATCTGTTTGAGTTCTCTATCAATAAAACGGCTTGATTATATGATCTATATAATGTTTTTTTTTCTTTTTCTCAAAGAAATATTGGATTTGAGTATTATATGATCACTACTTCATAATTACTGACAAATGGAGAAAAAGAATTCTCTATGAATAGGAACTTTCTGCTGTAGATTCTTTGGATACTTCTAGTTAAGCCGCTTAAAGCTATGATACAAGTTTACAAGTGTAAGGCTTAACTGAACTTTATAGTATCTTAATAGACATGGAGCTTTAGAAAACTTAATATGGATTCATGAAATTAATTTGAGGGATTAACCTATCCCAGTGACAAGAACCACTTCCTAATCTCCTATCATTTTTTAAAAAATTTCTTACCACATAGAGTGCTGGGCCTGCATTCAGGAAGACCTAGGCTCAAATCTGGTCTTAGACACTTTCTAGCTCTGTGACCTTAAGGTAGTAACTTAACCCTGTTTCCCTCAGTTGTCTCATGTATAAAATGAGTTGAAGAAGGAAATGGCAAACCATTCCAAGATCCTTGCCAAGAAAATCAAAATGACGTCAAAAAGTGTTGGAAACAACTGAAAATGACCAAGCAACAATAACAAATAAAGGTTCCTTTAAAGACTTCAAACACCAAATGCATGCAGACACAAGAATAATAATATTAAAGCAACTTCAAAGTTTAAATATAACAAAAACTAGAGGAATGATCATTGATATCTAAGTTGTCTTAAATTAGTGCTTTAGGTCTATGAAAACCAAAGTATAAATAACCTTTGAAGTTTATATTATGAAAACTGAATTTTTATACCAAAAATATAAATATTATTCTTTTTAGTAACCAGGTTCCTCTTTATGTTAAATTACATTAATTTCTTTGGTACCATTCAATTGTAACCTTATTTTCTACCTGCAGAAGTCATTGTTATATTGGGAAATGTTATGAGTATATGCTAAAGCTAAGGAAACATATTAAATAAGGAAGCAGACAACATGATAGGAAAATTATTGACCAAATGCACCTAGATCTGTGCAGGTTTTAATGTAATTATGAAAGCCTTGATGGACAAATTCATAAGATATATGAAGGTGGGAAAAATGCCAAAGTTGCAAAAAGTATCTTGGATCTTATAAATATCAAAAAAGATATCTAAGATTTCTATGTCCTTTTTCTGAGTTATATAAAAATTTTATAAGAATGACATGCATGTCCCAAAGGAATCCTTAATTAAGATATTAGTAGGAAACAGGCAAGACTTTTTTAAAAATTGCACAACTGAATTCTACATTCCTCTATGATTATCTTTTGAACAACACACAATCTAATAAAGTTATTTCCTGCACATATATACAGTTTACAATATTCCAGAGATCTTAATGGAGAAAATCTTATTTGATGACCTTTTAATGTTTATTATCCTATAAGATATAAAATAGGGAGATATATATTTTGTGTTCAACACTGTCATGGAGGAGATCTAGCACAGAGATTAAGTTGGAAGGCAAGGAGAGGTCATTCAAATGTTCCTGTTTGGGATAATAGTATTTCTATTAATCCCTAAAACACTGTTGAGTTTTGTGAATAAAGTTCATAATCATGTAGAAAAATTTGTCCACTATCCCCATAAAAAAAATCAAGAGGATGAAGAATGCCTATTGTATAGTCTAGATTCTAGACCACTGGTTCTCAACCTTCCTAATGCCATATCCCTTTAATACAGTTCCTCATGTTGTGGTGACCCCCAACCATAAAATTATTTTTGTTGCTACTTCATAACTGTAATTTTGCTACTGTTATGAATCGTAATGTAAATATCTGATATGCAGGATGTATTTTCATGGTTACAAATTGAACATAACCCACAGGTTGAGAACCACTGCTCTAGACTATACTATAGTTAGATATATAATCCACAGGGCTCATTCATTAAAATACACCTCGGAAAGATTGCAAATGGAGAGTGAATTTGTGGAGGAGATTGGTTTGGACTATGAGAAATTTCACAACTCCTGTACTGACTATAAATGTCTTGCTGAAACAAAAGCTAGATTTTTTAGTACCAATAAATAATCTACTGTAAGTCATGAAATGATATAGTCTCTCAAGAATTAAAATTGAGTGTCATTCAGAATACGACAAAGAGTAAACTACAATATGGAACAAATAAAGAACTATTAAGGAGAACCAGAAAAAAGTATGTCACCAAAAGAATTTAAGTTAAAAAAAATGTATTGCTCAAATGGCCAGAAAGAGGAATAACCAATAGCCAGCCTTTGTACTTATCTGGTATCCTTCTTTAGAGAAAGGGAGGAGAAAGGTTTTAGTATGTTGTGTAAACTTTTGATGAAGTTTTATGGGGATATAAATGAGAGGCATCCTGCATGGGCAGGTGTGGATGGGGCACAGTGTTCATTCTTGAACAGAATAACCACACTGATGAGATCATAGAACCATTTGAATAATAGCAGAAGGCTGTTGGAAGCTAAAAATTGGAAGCTAAGTGACCTTACTTCCCTTTACATTCAGCTGAATTCAACATTTAATAAGTTGCTACTATGTACAAGGTACAGAGATCAATGATACTCATATGTTTTAGGAGTGGGAGTAAGATACCCCCATAAGCAATAGGAATGAGTGGGTATGCTTAATAGTTCTCAGATAGTGGGGAATGTGACTGATGTATACTCTTGAATATTTTTATGATCCAGGAATTACTTTAGAAATGGGTCTTGATAATGTTATCTAATTATTCTAATTCTTTATTTTCTTGGCTAACTGTTGACTATGAATGATTATGGTTGCTTTTGAATCCTGGATTAGCTAATGAAGGCTACTGAATAATAATATTAGTACAAACGCTTCCCCCACAATCCCCAGTTAATAGCTTCTTTTGTCCATATAATAATCTGCGCGTGCGCACACACACATACACACACACACACACACAATTTTTGCATGTGGCTGAAAAGAAAACCAGCTTAAGTTAGAGACGTGGCTTGAAATTGGTACACTCATAATTCTCAAGATATGACTAGATATTTGTTTTAGTGTCCTCATTAACTATATAAAAACACAAACAAACTAGGAGAGTCTAGTAACTTAGGGTTTACAACTGGTAAATTATTCTATGCATAGTCACAGATACGTCATAGAAGGAAAGTAAAAGGAACATAAAAGTGAAATTACTATACTCCTAACTCAGTATGTACAGCATTTAAGAAAATAAGTTATTTGTCCTTGCTAGCTCTAACACTGGGAACAGAAGGTACATTTTGGTTATTACAACTATAAGTTGACTCTTGATGTAATTACAGTGCTATAAAAATATCTGTGTGGCTATATGATGTAACTGAACTCAACTGGAAAATATATAATATTAAGAACAACTCTTTATGAGAAAAATATGTTCTGAATTTTATAAGTTTTTATACTGTACTACTATTTAAATAAATGCATAGCTAGTTTAGAGGGATCTGAGGGCTCCATAGAGTCATGGAAAATGGGTCATGAAAACCTCCATGACTGCAGTAATACTGGAGACATTAAACAACTGAAAAAATTCTTTGATAAAACAGAATCAACACTTGAAGAAGATAATTAAAACCAAATAACTGACTTTATAGTAACATTGTAAAAAAAAAAACTATGAAGACTTGCCCAATATACTGTGCAGATACACTGAAATTAAATTAGGTAATAATGGATGAGAGCACCAGAATACACATGCCATACCTATGGATAATATACACATGTGAACATACATATATGTGCCTCTTCAATGATATATGTGTATGTGTAAATATATGTATGTTTTACATGTGGAAATGGGAAGCATTTGTTAAAAACTAGGTACATATATATATATGTATATTACATAAGCTGTATATAAAATCTTTACATAATGCATAAGAAATCTACTTATTTTATCTCCCCTTAAAAAATAAACAGGAGGGTAGTACATTAGATATTTATAGATACATATGTATACATATGTCTACAATCTACATAAATACATATAATCAATATATAATATGAGTTATATTCACTGCATATATATTGAAGATAAAAGCACAGATATGATCTAGCTGTGGCATATGTACTGAAATATTCTTGAGTATATAGACCTATGTAAATTGCACTCATTACACATGACAATGTGTAGAGTGCATACTTGCAATTTGTGATTTTCAGTAAAAATGAGTTTGACGAAATGTATTCCTATTTCTTACCTACATTTCCAGTCATTAGGTATGAATTCTGAAAGTCCATCATCCCCATTCCAACAATGTGTATAAAATCTTCAATCACCTGCATTAATTCTATGGAGCCTGGGTAGATCTACAGAAACGAGCAAAAAACAGATGAAAAACAACACTGTCTCCTATAAGTCTAAAAGCATCAAGGACAATTTTCCATTCTGTTTTAAGAAGGTCATGAAATATGCAAAGAGCTGTTTGGTATTAGAGAAGTTTGTGAACCAATGGCTTTGAGCTATTAGCAGGAAAGATGCCAGCATTATCACAGCAAGAGGAATTTTATAGCAGTGTGTAGCAATGATTAATTGCCCGTGATTTAAAAAAAAAAGGCAACACATTTAAGGATTGTCAACTCAGAAACAAACAAACAAAAAATAGCTTTTGGTGGATTTCTTATTATTGCTATCGCTTAAACACAACATTGGAGAAAAACAACTCTGGGTCTTTAATTTAACTTTTAATTTTAGTAAGTCATGCTTGCTCGCAGGTAGGGATGGAGAGCAAAAGGAAAGGAGGGCATTCACTTCCAAAAATAAAGCAATTTTAATATAATAAGTTTGGAATTCATCTTTACCTTCACAAATTTGTATAACAAAATGACCTTGGTTTTTTTTTCCCCTAAAAGTGGCCTGATGTTAACAAAAGTAGAGTCTTAGCAAAAAATAAGAGGGACAGCTTCATGTCACAGTAAAGAAAGCACTAGACTTAAAGTCAAGAAAACCTGAGTCAACATCCAGTTTCAGACACTTGGTAGTTTTGTGACCTTGGGCAAGTCAATGATTCTCTGTCTGCCTCAGTTTCCTCATTTCTACAATAGGGATATAGCACCTACTTCCAGTGGCTGTTGCCAAAATAAAATGAGATGATATTTGCAAAGTACTTCATAAACCTTGAAGTGAGATGCGAAATGCTAGTTATTTGTTATTGTTGCTATTATCATTATCATTATTGCTAACTTTTAGTATGCATGGCTAATAAAGCAGTGAAAATTTTATTCTTTTGTGCTTTTTTTTGGAGAGCAGTTGGGGTTAAGTGACTTGCCCAAGGTCACATAGCTAGATATGTGTGTGTGTGTGTGTGTGTGTGTGTGTGTGTGTGTGTGTGTGTGTGTGTGTGTCTGAAGTGTCTGAGGTCAGATTTGAACTCAGGTGCTCCTGACTCCAGGGCTGGTGCTCTATTCACTGTGCCACCTAGCCACCCCTGAAAACTTTATTCTTAAGAGTCACTACTTTTATCTAATTGGTAAATTATATGGAGGAAAAATGTTTGAATTCAGATATTTTGGATTGGTTATTCTTCACCAAGAGGCATAATGGGGTAATGCATAGAGAACTGATTTCAGAGTTTAGGAACACCTTGGTTTAAGCCCCAACTCTGACACATATTGGTTGTATGACCCCTGGCAACTTACAACCTCTCAGTGCTTTGAGCAAATCTTTAAAACTGTATATTAAAAAGATGTTGACCTGCATTGATTGAAGAAATTTCTTCATCTAGGACCTCCATATACCAATGAAATAACCAATTTGGCAGCTTTCCCTGTCCTTACTCTTCTCCCCTTCCAGCTTCTGACTCTCTAAAATAAGTGATTTATTTCCAGATTGGATTATATGGATTTGCCAAACCATGTAAAAGGTAATGAGAGATATTGAACAGTGGCAAAGAACATAGTATTGATACCAAGGAGTTGGGGCAGGAATAGACCTTGGGCACAGTAGACAGTAGGCACTCTATTTGTGTAGACTTGGAGGATTTTTTTTTTTTACTTAATCACATTAGCCTCCAGAGCTTCCACTAATTTTACTTCTGGAAAATATCGCTGTGAAAATTGCTCGGTTTTATTTACTGGTATAACCAATCCTTTCACAGATAAATGCATTTTCTGACTGACTTGAACATATGGCATATAAGGACACAAATGAATTAATTGGGGCACTGCCAAAGGGACTTATGATGCCAACAATCCATAAAAGAACACTTTCTAGAGCGTGACCTTTTCTCATAATAGTGTAGTATGTTTTTAGGTCAGTAATAGAATTTTGGAGTCAGATGGATCCTTGGAGACCACCTAACCTCTAACCTCTTTATTTTCTGCATTAGAAAATGGAAGCTAAGAGGGAATAAGTGGCTTATTAAGATAAAACAACTAACTGATAGCAGAATTGAGGTAAGAACTCTTTTTATTCCCAGGACTGAAAACAAAGGCTTGTCCTTTCTCATCCTCAAAAACATTAATTCCTTGCAAATAATGCTAATTTCTAGACACACACACACACACACACACACACACACACACATATACCATTTTGTATATATGAATGGGAAGCAGTAGATAGCCATGGGAGAGCTGAACTGTCAGCTCCCTCTGCTTTGTATCTGCTGCTCTGTCTGGTTAAACTAGGACCAAGCTATAGCTCCCAGGATAAACTCATTACTTCAGATCTCACCACCACTAAATCAAACCTCCTCTCCTCTCTGATTGGACAGCTCCAGGGCAGAGTACCAAATGCTCCTCAATGCCTTCCTTTATAGAAGGGAACAAGTGGACTCTCAACTCATTCCACTTTGAATCAGCTGCTCTGCCTGATTTCAATTCCATAAAACACCCTCTGATGTTCCTCCTCCCCCCATTATCTGCTTTCCTATGTCTTTTTGTATGTTGTGTCCTTAAGATGGTAAGCTCCTTGAGGCCAGGGACAATCTTTTTTTAAAATTGCATCCCTAGTGCTTATCATACTGTCTGGAACATGGTAGGCATTTAATTCATGTTTATTGGATTGGATTAGAGAATGAATCTCATAGTCAGGAAGACCAGTTCCACCTTGGATGAACACTGACTACTTGACCCTGGGTTAATCACTTAATCTCTCAGGGTTCTAAGCAACTCTAGATTCTAAGCTGCAGAAAAGTTGTTTATTAGAAGGAGGAGTTATCTCAGTAAATTCCATAATTAGCACGTCATCATATGTAACATTTTATGTAGTAGAGTTTTCCAGATGCAGAAAGGGTTTTATTCTACTGTGGTTTGAGACATAGCTTTATTATTATTTTTTTAAAGGCAGAGTATCAATAATGCATCAACCTAGAAAAACTTGGAGACAAATCTTCTCACCAAGACCTTTAATTAGTCCTTTATACAACAAATTTGGTGAAAGAAGAAAGTTGGTTATAAGTTTTCGTATATAATATGTATCTTTTTAGCATAGTGGCAAAACATTTTTAAACTATTTTTTATACATTTTTTCTGGAAAGCAATAAACATAGACTATTTATTAATCCAAATCAAAAGTAACCAGATAGATTATGGATTTAGGAATTTCAATTGACTACAAGAAGTTCTGCCCCATTTATCATTTGTTCAGGTTGGGAATCTCACAATAAATCACAGAATCTGATGAATTGCAGCTTTGTTTTAAATAGTGTTATGTATTTGTTCTAAATATGCCCATAATTAATGGTCTCTAGTGCTCTAAAAGAAGGATGTGCCTAGCCTATGCAGCTATATTCTGAAGGATACTCAACCATTTACTTAGAGCGAATGAGATTTTCCAGTGAAAGGATGCCAAACACAAATGCATAATTTAAACTAGTAGAAAAAATAGATTCAGTATCTCAATAAAAGCAATATTTATCGATGTGGTACAAGTTGTTACATATAATTAAAATTCATGGAATTTGTACCTCCTAATGGTAGGCTATCATTAGAGATTCTAACAAAAGGGAAGTAATGGAGACCCATGTAACATGGATATTCAGGAATAGTGACTAAAAGTTGTATTGTAAGGGTACCAACATATTAACTCTCTTCTTCTCCAGAATGGAGGAGTATTACTTAACTCCGCGGGACAAAGAAGTCTGTATCTCCTAGTCTTGTGTTAGATGAGGGCTTTCATAGAACACAGATGAGTAGTTCCCCACAGGGGCAGAGCAGAGTTATAAGATTACTTTTGAAGATGACCGCTATGCAGGTCTTATAAAAATTTAAACATTTCGTGAATCACAGCAGGAATCAAAAGTTGTTTAGTCTCTCATTATTCTGGTGGTTGTCTTGATTTTCTTCAGCCTAGCAAGCACTGCCTCCATGGAAAAAAAAAAGTTTAGATTTCAAAAAATAAACTATAAGATTGTCAACCTTAATTTTTCATGAATGGTTTTAGAGATTTAGATGAATGATTTTAGAGGTTTCATTAATGGTTTAGAGGAAGGATTCCTAGTATTTAACTAAATTGAATCATTCTTTAGGATTAATTCATTTAAAAGATGTGTGCAATTCCTTTAAATTTCATCTCTTTCATATACTTACTAGAAAACAATTTTCCATGAAAACAGGATTTTGAAAAGTACTTCTGAAAATGAATTAAAATAAATTGTACTTGTTTTAGAAGAGAGAACATAAACTATTATCGTGAATATAAAGTCAATGGTGGAGGTTTATCTCATAAAAACCTCAGAAAACATTATTGGTGAGTTTGCATGATCAACTATGAATATTTAATAATAATGAGAAGAAATGGGTCCATTTAAATCATTTTTCTTTCTAGGATGTTTATTTTTAACATAATTCTTCCCTTTGTGGGTCCTTACCCATACTGTACATGATGAATAAAATGTATTTATATCTATCTAGTTATTGCCTTTTGGTGAAAAGTTTACTGTAATACTTTATGGAAGTGATCCTGATTTTGGTTTCTGAAAGGCTTAAAATCAGTGCAGTGCAATCACTGATACACTTCAGCCATCAAATGAATATTTGTCATTGAAAGTCCAGTCTAGTGAAGTTCAGTGAGGATTTTCATCAGAAGGTTGCCCATGAGGGTGTGAATTTTGAAACACAGCAGTTCATTTGTTATCTCCTAAAGGTGAGTAGGTGTTGAAGATGGTAGTGTCCATCCCTACAAAACTGATATTAATGTTTTTAAAAGAAAATTATTGTTGATAATTAGATGAATGGGAGGCAGGGGAGAAAAAAAAAGCATTTAACAGAGACATATGAGGCCAATACAAAACTACTAAAAGTCAGAAGAAAGGGCAGGAAAATTCAAAAGCAAATGCTCTTGTTTGGGCTCTCCTTCACCTTTCAAATCTTAGCTAAGTGGAAAGCTTTGAAACTATATAGATGATCTTCATTAGATTATAATTCAGTTGTAAATACCAAAGATAGGTAGTCGGAGTCACAGTATCCTATTAGTATATTTCTGTATGATTTTAAAGTAACCAGCTTTTCTTTCTGTAAACACGAAGGGGATGGTGAAAATGACCATGTAACACAAAGTTGTTAAGAATTCATCCCTAAAAGAAGAAATTACTGAAATTAGAAAAATCTTTTCAGGACTCTAGAGTAGTCTTCAGTCCAAAGTGGAACATCAGTTCTGTTGAAAATCTGCATGATTTCATTGGATCAAATCTGAAAGGTAGACTAGAGACTTTTAGTACAACTCATTGCTTTATTCCTGGGGAAACTGAAGTCCAGAGAGGTTGAGATACTTTTCTAAGGTCACACAGCAGTGTAACTAGCCAAACCAGGATTTTGAACCTAAGGCCTCTTGTTTCCTATCCAGTATTCTTTCCATCGAAGCTTGGTGACGCCTCTTCTCTTGCTTCTATTGTTCCCCACCTCTAATATCCCCAAAGTTCGTTAAATATTTCATTTCAAATCATTTTTACAACTCTAACTGGAAAATTATTTAAAGCATCCAAATTCATCTTACCTGTTGTGCATCTTCCCATTTTTCCTTGTTTTCTTCATCTAGAAGGTTGCTAACTATTTGAAAGAAGTTCTGTAAATCAAAATGGATAAGACATTAGCTATATAGGAAGCATTCTTTCCTTAAACAATATTCATTTCAGTTGGTCCTATAGTGAAGTTCTGTCTAAACAATCTATAGTATATCAGGAGTGGGGAACATACAGCCTCAAAGCCACATGTGGCCCTCTAGGTCCTTAAATGCAGCTCTTTGAATCCAAACTTCACAGGACAAATTCCCTTAATAAAAATAACTTGTTCTGTATAACTTAGACTAAGTCAAAAGGCTACACTTAAGGTCCTAGGAGGCCACATGTGGCCTCAAAGCTGCAGGTTTCCCACTCTTGTTAGATGATCTGTGAGGTTCCTTCTAAATCTAAAATGGGATGATTTTTACATGCTTGACACATCTCAATAGTTATACTTAAAAAGTGTCCTGTCTCTGCTCATGTTTCATTTATGTTCTGTCATATCTTCTATATTATTTTGTCATGACTGCACAGTCATTCATTTTTATCCTTCACATGTAACAATTCTAATAACCTACTTTTGGTTAGATACTCATTTTGTGTATTGTTTTTTTTTTCCTCTTCAGGACCAGGAATTCATTTGTAGGGAATAATTCATATTGGCTCCATTTCCCCTTCTAACCAAAATAGTTGTAGTCAAGGTTCGAAGTTACTTTGTAAGTAGTAATAATGGTAGCATTTTATTAATGTTAGCAAAATGCAACTATGATCTCATTTTATCTTTATAACTCTGAGAGGTGAGAGTTATTATTATTCCAATTTTACAGATGAGGAGGTGTTTTAGTAACTTGCTCAGGTTCACACAGTTTAGATATTTTTCTGAGAATGAATCTGAACTCCGGGCTTCCTAATTCCAGGTCCAGTACTACTCACGGTGCCATATGGACGCTTAACTAAATTTACTTAATTTTTTAAACTAAGAAAACCAAAGATGCATCATTTCCTTTGCTGTTATCAAAACACTTCCTTTAATCAAACTGCTCTGTGTACATTTCTTACCACTCCCATATTGCAAAAATGGTTCCACTTGGAATTTTAATTCTAAGGCCCCTTTTAGCTTGAACATTCTATGATTCTTCAACATATCAACAATTAAAAGCTATCTCTGTGCTTAAAAACTTTATGGTATGGGTTGGAAATTTTTACTATTCAACATCCCTCTCCTCCCTGACACCCTTCCACTGTTTCTGTCCCATTATTCCTGTAAAATTCCCTGACAAAGGGCTGTCTGGCCACAAACCTACTTGGGATTTATAGTTCCTCCCTGTTTGGGAAGAAAGGAAAATAACCCAGCTTTCTTGGTGGAGATTGGGGGTGGGAGAGGAAAAGTGGATTTTTTTTGCTCATGGAGGTGATTGTTTGTAAACTCTCCAGGAGAGAGGGGTAAGGTGGTGGTCATCCCATAGCATTCAGCATGGCTGGGGCAGCAGCTAACATCTACCACAGCTATAGTTACCTTCTCTGCAACTGGGAGCAACTGGGAGGTTCCTGTGACTGTGTGTTTTTATCATAGGTGCCCTCCCCAATAGGTGGAGCTAACAGAGAAACATGTCAGCCCAAAGAGAAAAGAAGAGATAGTCCCTATCCTGGCCCAGCTGTATTTCCTTTATTCCTGTATTAAATTTATTCTGTTAAAATTGCATCTTATAAACACTTGTTGATCTGATCCTCAAGTTGCTTAGTGTCCCTTTGTGACATGAGGGTGAATGGGAGCCACATAAGAAAGAGAGATCTTACAGATGAGGAGGAGGTGTTTTAGTAACTTGCTCCAGGGCGATGCCCCTCTTACTGACCACTTTACTTATTCCCTATTTTTCTCCTTCCTGATACTTGAATTTCTCTCCTTCTCATTATTTTCTCTATTTTTATCAGTTCTCTACTATCCTATCTTGGTCATTGACCCAACATAGGAGCAATTAATAGGCACATCAAAATTTTCTTTTTTGCTTAGCTTAATGTTGCTAAGACATAATCATTTGGTATTTTCTGCACTTAATAGTATTTTGAGTATCTGCTGGTTTCCTCTTAATAATAACATACATTTACTGTAATTATCGTTAATGTTCGTGTTTCTATGCTGTTTGGTGAAATAGGGCTTGTAAATTGGTTATGAAAGAGAGACTTTCACATATATAAATACAGAAATAAAATACTTCACTTAGTGATTGGGTAGCCCAGCCTAGAAGCAACCTTTCTTTTTTATATATCACTGTAATATTTGGTCAAGATTGAAACTATGTCAGCATGTGTTTAGAAGGGGCATTTCTAGGAAGAAAGGAAGAGAGAGGCTGTAACAGTAATTAATTTAGCAGATACTTAGCCCTTGGTAACGTAGGGCTAAGTACCTCTTGAGAGAGGCAGAAGGTATGAACTCTGTCTCCTGTGTGAACAGAGGGCATAAACTCTGTCTCCTGTTGCTGACATGGCAGGAGGGGGTTGGCTAAGGCAGGAGGCCAGTGTGTATATATAAGAAGAATTCCAGAGACAGAGAATCAGAATTGGGAATTTTCCTCCTGGTGGCTCTTGGTGGAGGGAGCAGAATTGCCCCAGCATCTGGGAGCTGGGCTGCTGGACTAAGAACTGAGTTGGAGTTTTCTATGAGACCAGAAACTGGTGAAGGACACTTAGAAGGCTGAGAGGGCTGCCTGGAAGACCTCCTGGAAAGCAGATTGTGGAATGGTAGATTGTGGATGTTAAATTGTGGAATGATTGAATGATTAAGTGAGGAGGGTTTCCCTCTTAGGGAAACCAGATGATTATTCTTTTGCTCCCTGTTCTAAATACTGTGGCCACAGTCGTAAAAACTATGTAGCCATTCTAATTTTAAGCTATTGTGAACACTATATTGTGATTTTCTATGATAAGATGTAATGTTGTGAATATTATATTGTGATTTGTTGTGAATGTTTGCCTTGATTTGTAACAGAATAAATGGAGTGTTCACTTTACTGTGTAATCCAAACCTTAAAAGCTGTTCACAGAAGCATTCTTTTGGGAATCTGCTAGTGCATGTTTTTACAGAGGCCAAGAGAGCTACGTAAGAATTTTAAGACTAAGACTCCTCTTTCAAGTCACATATATTTAGTTTTTGTTTGGTAAAAGAATGACTTATACTATTCTTGGGCCCTTTCCTTCAAGGCCACCTTCTTTAGCCAGCTTTTCAACGTGTGGACAGAATCTGGATAGAATCATTGACTCTAATGGGCTTCAGTCCTGATATATACCAGGTCAGGCAGAGCTCCCCAGAAAAGATTATAAAATACAAGTAATGGTGCGGTGGGATAGACAAAAGCTTATAATCAAGTTAATTGATAGCCAAATCAATTATTCCTATTTCTTGTCCATTTGGAATGAGATCAGAAATTTTAAAGATGCTACAGAAAAGTAGCAGAAAACATTTTATTAAGTATTTTTTCATCCTCATATCATCCCTAGTTTCCCAAAACAGACATTTTTCTACTCTTAATTAAGTTCACCTTGGTGTTTTTAGATGAAAAACAAAGATGCTTCATTTCCTCTATCCTAGTGGCTTGAGGCTGTAAACCTCTATATTTAATTGTTCTATTTATATTATTTCCATTTATTTTAATAGTCCTTAGAATATCACATGTTTGAAACATTTTAAGACATAACCTCTACAAAAGTTGCAGAAATATTTTATGCCACATGTTTTTAAAAGTTCAGTCCTGCTATAGAACTATTTTCAGTTCCTTTAGCCTTTCTTCATTTTATTTCTTCTTCTTCTACTAATAAAGTTAAAAGTGCTTACTTCATTATGCTACACTTACTTCTATGGTCAGACAATTATTTAATATTCAATATTCCTCAATTTATTATGATCAGTTAACTCACATGACAGCATTGTGTTAATAAGGCCAAAGATACAAGTTTGATCTTGGTAGAGGCCAGCTAGTTTCTCTCTGTTCCATAACTGAATTATTCAGTTACCATGACACCACTAACCTCTGCCAGCTATTTTATAAATACATGCTGTTAAACCAAGACAGCGGGGATCAGTTCCTACAAACCTATCTCCATAAGTGGAGAATATTCTAAATGTATGTCCTACTTACATTAAGCTGGTAATATCTTCCCAGTACATGAAGAATACCATATACACCAACTTCTGGTTATCAGTCAACCAAACTAGGCATCATAGCATCAATGGATCATGATGTAGAACTGGAAGGGAACTCAGAGACCATCTAGCCCCTAATTGAGGCCATAGAGGCTAATTGACATGCCCAAGGTCACCTAATTAACAATTATAGTTTTCTAGATTTTTTTAGAGACTACTCTGGGTAAAAGTACAAAACAATAGCTATTAAATTACGTGTAAAAGTTAGCAACTATGGCCAGTAAGCGAACCTAAATAAATCAAAGGCAGTTATGTTGCATCATATTACAAGGTCTGCAACCTGGGATCCTGTTGAAATAAGGACTGAGTAGCAATTACAAGAAAGCTACCTTCACTCCCTTATAGAAAACAGGCTGTTTCCATTCCCATATAGGTGGAATTTGAAACAGTCATCAGTAGCACACCAGCCAACAGTGGCTCTGATAAGGACAAGTATCATTTTTCTGGTCCAAGTACCAATTTGCACCATTGGCCTCCCAGAGCCCAAATATTACTTGTTGGAGCACATGAAATACAAACATGCTCCCTGTTGAATATCAGTATCACCTAAGCAGTTTCATGAATCTGACAGAAAAATTTCTGTTTTAGTTTTAAGTTCCTTCAAGGCAGAGCCTATGTCTTATTTATGTCTGCTTCTCCCACATTCCCTTGGATCTGTGCCTAGCACATAGGAGGTACTCCAGAAAAGTTTATTTGAATTAATGTCATTTAATGTTGCTATTTTGTAACATTTACATTGTTGGTCCCAACAATGATGCAATCCTCTCAATGTTTTGATTTAAAAAAAAAATTATGGTCCCTATGGCTGAATATAGTTTATTATAAATACATTAATTTACTTTGCATGCTAGGAGATTTTTCTTTTTTTTTTTAAAGGTCAGAACATAAAAAAGAAAAATCAGTATTCTGAGGGATAGAATCTGCTATTTTAGGCCATAAGCCCAAGCTTTTGGAAAAGCACAAATTAGATAATATTATACCAGCACTAGTATTCTCTTAAATCTCCTGCTAATGGTTGTGTTACCTGACTCTCATAAATGATGGTGAAAGAATCAGATCACTGTGGTGACCTCACCTGATATATCTGACAGCATGTTTTCTTCTTCCTCACCAGTCATCAAGTCCTTGCCTGGTTTGAATAACTTATTGGTGTCCAATATTCCTTTTAGTTCCTCCTACATAACCTTCTTGCATTCTGGTGACCTGATTTGTGCTTACAAGTCAGAAGTCCCAGAAGACTTGAAAGCACTCAGCTTTCCTGCCCTCAGGCACTAACCCTATCTCTTCTCCATTTAGTTCATCTCTTTGTAATGCATAGATCAAGTCTAATTCATTTCTTCCTTAGGGCTTATAAATCCCTCGGCAGAAGCTACACTTGTGACTTCTACTGCCTTTTCTAGGAATGTCTCTATAAACTCTTTAAGTGCCAACTTATGTCTCCTCTAAACTCTGTACCTTCTAAGCACCTCTTCACAGAACAGGCTTTGATAAATACTTGTTGAATGAATCAAAGATGTGAAATTAGATCCTAGATGAGAAAAGAAAATCACTCATAAGTGACAAAAGAAGAAAGTCAGCTACATTTCATAGAAAAACTCTATTCATTCAATCCAAAGCCTTCCATTTCTACAAGCTACAGTAACATTGGAAACTGGAGAATACCTCAGGTTTATTATTACCTCAGGTAAAACCTTAAGGTGGGTGACAGTGAAAAGAAAAGGCTGGGCTGAAAATGTTGTTGATGAGACTAATGCAGGACCTGAAGAAGCAGCAATAAAAGGAGAAAGTATGGAGGATCATACTTCTCCTTTCCCTTCTCCCTTTTAATTGCTTCTTGACATCATATCTTGCTTGACACTATTATGTAGCAAGGGGAGCAAGAGGGAAGGGAGTAGATACTTAGGGATAAGAGAAGAAGCAAGTGAAATGCAAAGTGGCAAAGAGAAAATGGGAATACCTTGAGGCATCTCTTCCCAGGTAGTCACTTATGCTTAAAGGATAGCAGCACAGAGGCTGGCATATAATAAGCACTTAATAAATGTTGACTGAAATTGAAAGGACATGTATCTCTCCAGTAGGATCTTTGAGGGCAGGGAGAAAAAAATTACTTTGTATCACTAGGATCTAGTATATTACTTTTGATATAGTTCCTAGTCCTGGTTTTCCATATATTAGGGTTTAACAAATGTGGGATTGGATTGGACATACTAAATTCTCTGGTATACATTAATTAGCATACATGATTCTGGGATGGTCAGTGTTATTAGCTTGCACTAGATACCATGCTAGGAAGTGTGATATAGAGCCAGAAAACTGGAATTTGAATCAGGAAGGTTTACGTGGTGCCTGGAATATAATAGGCACTTAATACATGTTTATTGACTGACTGGGTTCAAAGTCTACCTGTCACATAATGTCTGTTTTACTTTGGGCAAGACGCTTATCAACTCAGTTGCCTTAGGCAACTTAATAAAGAAAAAAGGTACATATTAGTAGAGGGAGTTTCTTCTGGGAGGCTTCTGATGAAATCGTAGGTCCAATTAAAAATAAATACATAAAGATGCCTTATAAATTGCCTTGAGTTTTTTTTTGGGGGGGGGGTATTGGGAGGTGTTGCTCATGTTTATTTTTTCTCCTCATGTGAAGATTGTTTGCGACAAGCCAATAACGATATACTCTTTTTCATAGTCTTTTTGTTCCTTCAGTAGAATTCAATCATATTGATTTGTTAAAATAGGCTTGGCTCCTTAAACATCTAGCACATTTAAACAAGCTATTTAACTTTCATTTCTTATTGCCATGTTTATAATAAGGGCTGGGTTTAAACACTGCATCAATAGTGATTTCATTTACTAAGGGCAACCTCTACCACTATGTAATAAGAGGAAATCCTCCCTGGTTGGTAAGCAGGAAAATGTACAATCTATTAAATAAATATTAATAATAATTGAGTCATTGTCATGAGTAAATGTTATAGGACTACACATAAGCTGGTTCCTACTGAGATGGGAAGCCCTGATATTGATTATAGTCAAAACTTCCATGTTAATCTTTCTTATGTTGGTCTCCTAGCACCTACAATAATGCTAATTGGTCCCCCACTCCCTTTGTACATCATCTCATATCTAATTCTACTTTTCATGCTAGATTTCTTTAGGAAGACAACATTTGCTCTGTCTCATGTGATACCTCTATCTCCTGCTACCTCTTCTCTGCCTTTGTTTAAGCCATCTACCATTACTGGAATGAACCATCCTCCTTCCATGATTTCTGTCTATTGACATCCACTTGTTCTTTCAAGGCTCACATAGTTTGTAATCTCTTTCATGAATCTTCCTCTTATATGTCCCCAGTTAAGCATGGATCTTCCCTACTTAAATCTCTTTGGCTACTGGACTAGAGCTCTCCTAAACACTTAATTATTGTTAAACGGATGTTATAATTAGTATTTATATATGGTACATCCCTCTGTTGACTGAATTTTTCAAGAATAGGGGTTGTTTCTCAGTTTATTGCTGTATCTCCTTGTTCCTAACACGTTATCATATATTTAATAAATATCTGAATTAAATTGAATTATAAAGTCATTTTGATCCATGTGAGGAATAAAACAGTATACACATTATTTAATAACTAACATTATTCTGTAACCCGTCCTATTCTTCATTTTGTCAAACCCCATTTCCCAATCTAGCTCAAAAGACATTCTATCTCAGTCCCAACTAAGACATGATTGAATAATCTGATCACTTCTACCCCACTCCCCAATCAATTTTCCAATTAGTCTAACCTAGGACTCTTGTTTCTTTTTACCCCATATAGAGATAACCAGTTTAGGCTGAGACCCTCCCCAGGGTATAGCTTTCTTGTTCTTACTTTTCCTCATCAAAGTGAGGGGTGATTTGATCTTCAAGGGAAGGTTAAGGGGATGGAAGATCCTGAATGGAGTGGTTTAGATTTTCTAACCAAGATTTCTAGAGGGAGCTGGAGGGTGATAGCCACACCAGAGGGCCAAGACACTTTCTTCCTCTAATCCTATCACCTGATGTTTACTCTGCTCTCCCAACAAGGAAGTAATAGGGAGGAGCTGAGGTAACTCAACCCATCTCCTCATTAAAATGTTTACCAATTGGAATTGTTAGCCAGGGGACATCCAAATGATATTACTGTCAGGTCAATCAGAAGGAAGACACACCTAGATT
Organism: Pseudochirops cupreus; assembly: GCA_028627135.1. Classification (NCBI taxonomy): domain Eukaryota; kingdom Metazoa; phylum Chordata; class Mammalia; order Diprotodontia; family Pseudocheiridae; genus Pseudochirops; species Pseudochirops cupreus. The sequence goes on from JAQQSU010000009.1 coordinate 249,822, forward strand.
TAAAAGGCCCTGTTGGCTCTCATTTGGGGTCTTAGGTCATTGAGAAAGATCACTGACCCAATTTATTAGTTATTGCTATAGTAACTAACAAACTAATCATGCTCAGGTCCCTGTCTTTGCTGAAGCAGCCAGTGACCCATTTTTAAGTTATAAGCATCATTGTTAGTAAATTCTTATCTTACTTGGAAAACTTGCCTCAGTTTAACTTTGTTGCATTTTTACATGCCACACAGATTAATCATTTTCTGTTTCCCTTTCCTTCTTCTGTACTCCCTCCCACATAACACCAAATTATGGCAGCAGTTGCCTCAACAAAATCATATGAAATACACTTGGTTTTTCAGTCCTAAGATCACTTAGGTTTCTGTAATAACTGATTAGAAGGAAGGTCTCAAGATGTCATATTACATCTCCATGACTGCTACAAGTTTACATTGTCATCTAGACATCCTGTCATCTATCCTTCCCTTAATTCTTTCTTCCAGTTTGACTAATACTCCAAACAGGGAATTCTAGAGTCCAAATTTTTCTTCCCTAGGGAAGTTTATCCAACTTTGGCATATCACCATCGGCCTGAACTAGCCAGACTGCAGAGTAAATGAGGGAAAAGTCACTTAATCAGCTATATCTTATTGACTCAGATCATGCTTTATCTCCCATCTGGCTATTCACCAAGATGCCAGGACCTACCTACCCCAAACATCTTGATTTCTGTCCTGCTGCACATACTTTTCCCTCTCTTCTATTTCTTGCTTGTGCTCTAAGAACAATTTTCAAATTAATTCTAACGTCAAAATATAAAAAGGAGTAACAATGTACTGCCGTATGATCTATTACCAATCCCTCTGATTGCCTAGAACACAATTTTCTTCTTTGAATACCATTACTCTATATATTCTATATCCTATAGTAAAATATACATTCCATGAGGGCATATGTCATCTCATTTCTCTATTTGTATTCCTGATACCTAACCAAAGGTATTAATAATGATTGTTGATTTATCAATTATCCAGACAATATTCACCCCAATATGCTCTGCAGTGCACACTAGAAGGGCTTAATAAATGTTTGTTTGTTTTAATTGATTTGAACATGCACTCCTCATTTCTGTCAGGTTGTTTTGCTCTCTGTCTTCTTATTATACCATGCCTCCCTCTACTTGGCATTACTCACACTATTCAATCAATAAATAGCCTGCTTTTTATTGAGTACCTTCTAAGTGCTTTCTTCCTTCACTGTACTCTACTTATCCAGCTCCTGTTCATCATTTAAGATCCACTTGGGGAGTCTCCTGCTCTATCAAAACTCTCTAAATAATTTTTGCATCCACCAGAGGTTCTCAGAGACCCAGAGTTGCTTACAGTGTTTGGGGACCTTAGATAAAATAAGAGGAACAACACTTGCACTAATACTAAAATAACAGATACCCTATTTATTTTATTTATGTGAGCATGTATATGTATGCGTACAGGTATACTTAGAGGGTACAGGATCAATTGAATAGGAAGGGATGATACTTAAAAGGTGAAATTGAGAGGTGAGAGAGGCATATAATGAGAGGAGATGGAGAGGGACAGAATGGGGTAAATTATCTCATAAAGAGGCAAGGCATAACTGTTACAATGGATGGGGAAGAACAGGAAGTCAAAAGGGAATGGGTCAATGTTACTCTCATTGAATTTGGCTTAGGGAGGGAATGACACACACACTAAATTGGGTATCAAGCCCTACAAGAGAGTAGGGGGGGAAGGGGATGAGAGGGAAGATGATGGAGGGAAGGTCAGGTTTTGGGGGAGGGTAGTTAGAAGCACATACTTTTGAAAAGGGACAGGGTCAAAGTAAAGAATAGAACCAGTGGGGGGCAGGATAGAATGGAGGGAAATATAGTCAATATATCCACTATGGAAATGTTTTGCATAACTACACATTCACAACCTATATTGAATTGCTTATCTTCCCAGTAAGGGTGGGTGATGAGGGAAGAAGGGAAAGAATCTGGAATTCAAAGTTGTAAAATCAAATGTTTTTTAAAAATTATTTTTATTGTTATTATTATGATTTTTACATGCAACTGGGAAATAAGATATACAGGCATTGGGGTATGGAGATCCATCTTGTCCTACTGGAAAGTGGGAGGAAGGATGCGGGAGGATATAGGAGATAGCAGATTGGGGCAAGGGATATACAGTGGGATTGCTGTTTTTGGTTGTGGGTAGGGGAAAGACAGGGAGAAAATTTGTAACTCAAAATCTTGTGGAAACGAATGATGTAAACTAAAAATAAACATAAAATTTAATTAAAAAAATACATTGCTGGTAAAGAGTCTCAAAAAGTACTGATCGAATGATAGGTAGACTGATGTACCTGTCTTTTTAGATCCCTATTAGTGAGTTCTTTTTACCTGCAAGTATTAAAGTGGAGGCTATATAACTCTGGAAGGGATAGAGTATATTCCTGTAGGAGGTGAGATTTTTGAATAGGTGATCTCTAATGTGTCTTAAAATACAAGGCCATATGATTCACTGATCTTTCTTCAATACAGAATGGGCAGCAATGAGTAGCTTTTTGTTGTATTGTGGTTGTTGTCATTCCCCCTCGCTGACTCAGAGGAGGGGTAGTGAAGATAAAAAACTTTCTTTATTTTTCTTAGTTGGATATTTACAATTCTTATCTTGTTTAAAATGCTATGAATTCACAAAATATCCCTGATCCAGACACTGTTATATTCAAATGTCAATACAAGTATGCTTTAGCAGTGGTTAGAATGCATTAGAATTGTTTTTTGGGGGCATTATCTGCTTTATTATTTTAGTATATCATTGGTTATAATTGAAAGTCAACCAAAGAAGGGTGTTTATTTCTAATCCTAAAAACATTATTATATTAATCTGGTTAAAACATGTCTTAGAAATATTTCTATTTGCATTTTAGCCCTTTATTTCCAGTTGTCAACCATAATAGAATACTGATGCTAAAGAGATGCAAAATATTTAATAATTTTTGTAAAACAAGTTTGAAATCCCTTTTGAAGAAATCTACATGAACTTAACTTCATAATGTTCTTGGTCATGCTTTTCATCTGGAAATAGGGTTAAAATGGTGCAATAGTTAAAGATTCACAATCAATTATCATCAACTCACAATAGATGGATAGGGAGAGACAAGAAATGTGATTATATAGAAATAGGGAACTCTCAGATGAAGAAACGTCTGTTAACACAGGTCATAACCTCTGCAATTTGGAGAAGTCTTAGAGATGAATCAAGAGTACTGAGAAGTGAAGTGATTTGTCCAGAGCCAAATTTGTCCAAATCCAGATCAATCTGCTGAGTGGCTCTGGACAATCACTTCACTTCTCAGAACTCTTGCTACATCTTTAAGACTTCTCCAAATTGGGGGGGCGGAGCCAAGATGGCGGCGTAGCAGCAGTAACATATCGCAGCTCTCACATAGCCACCCCAAAATACCCATAAAATAGGACTCTAAACCAATCCTAGAACTCTAAAATGCACACAAAGATACTTCCCACTAAAGTCAGCTTGGCTACGAGGAACCATATCAGCACTGCGAACCAAAACCAGCCTGGGCTGAAGCCGCAGCTGTGCCCCAGGGGTGCCTGGACGGGAGGGGTGGAGGAGCCTCTCAGGTGAGCAGATTAGCAGTAGCTGCGAGTGGGAATTGTGAAAGGGGGAGATAAGCAGTGTGGCCGGAAGGCCTCCAGAGTGGAAAAGCGAAAAGGCAGAGGTTTTGCACCCGCCTCAGCGTTGCAGCTTCCCGCCCGCAGCCTGCAGGCAGCAGGGGGACTGAGCAATTGAAATCAGGCCAAGGCTCTCGTGTTGAGCGGCCTGGATCCGGATCCCTGTCTTGGGCCTCAGTCTTGGAGTCCTCGCTATCCAGTCAGCCGGAAGTAAATAGGAGGAGTTCCCAGCCTCTCCCTAAGAGTTATGGCAGTCGGGAGGACCCCAGCGATTTGGGACAGAGCTTTCCCTTCTGGAAGCAGAGCCCCACAGAGATTAAAAAAAAAAATCACGGTCTGAAGAACCATGAGTAAGAATAA
>JAQQSU010000090.1:0-32515 GCA_028627135.1 Pseudochirops cupreus
GCTTTTCCGCTCTGGAGGCCTTTCGGCCAGACTGCTTAACTCTCCTAGATTCGCAATTCCCACTGAGCCAGTTCTGAACACTGCTCGCAGCTGCCACTAATCCGCTCACCTGAGGCTCCTCCACTCCTCCTGTCCAGTCGCCCCCGGGGCACAGCCACAGCTTCAGGCCAGGCTGGTTTCAGTTCACAGTGCTGATATGGTTCCTCATAGCCGAGTTGACTTTAGTGGGAAGTATCTTTGTGTGCGTTTTGGAGTTCTAGGATTGGTTTAGAGTCCTATTTCATGGGTATTTTGGGGTGGCTATGTGAGAGCTGCGATATGTCGCTGCTGCTACGCCGCCATCTTGGCTCCGCCCTATCCAATATTATTTTCCATCCTTCCCCAGCATACTAGAGTCACATGGTATAGCAGGTATGGAGAGCTTGCCTTGAAACTAGAAAGACTCAGGTTCAAGTTCTGCCCTAGGCACATACTAGCTGTGTGACTTTGGGCAAATCAGTTAAGCTTTTAGTGCTCCAGGCAGCCGCCTGAGAGTATAGGAGAAAGAAGGAGAAAAGAAAGAAAGAAAGAAAGAAAGAGAAGGAGGGAGGGAGGAAGAAAGGAAGGAAGAGATGGAAGAAAGAGAGGGAAGGAGGGAGGAAGGAAGGAAGGAAAGAAGGAAGGAAGAAAGAAAGAAAGAAAGAGGGAAGGACAGAGGAAGGAAGGAAAGAAGGAAGGAAGGAAGAAAGAAAGAAAGAGAAAAGAAAGAAAGAGAAGGAGGGAGGGAGGAAGAAAGGAAGGAAGGAAGGAAGGAAAGAAAGGAAGGAAGGAAGGGAAAGAAGAAAGAAAGAAAGAAAGAGAGGGAAGGAGGGAGGAAGGAAGGAAGGAAAGAAGGAAGGAAGAAAGAATGAAAGAAAGAGAGGGAAGGAGGGAGGAAGGAAGGAAGGAAGAAAAGAAAGAAAGTGAGGGAAGGAGGGAGGAAGGAAGGAAGAAAGAAAGGAAGGGAGGAAGGAAGGAAGAAATAAAGAAAAAGAAAGGGAGGGAGGGAGAAAGGAAGGAGGAAGAAAGAAAAAGAAAGGGAGGGAGGAAGGAATGTAGGAAGGAAGGAAGGAAGGAAGAACGGAAGGAAGGAAGGAAGGAAGAGGAAGGCAGACAGGAAGGTAGGAAGGTATCTACCTGCTTTGGCAGAGGGAGCTTATTTACTTAAGGGAGTTCCAACACCTGTTAACTCACAGTTCTAGTCCCTAGTCCCAGAATATACCTTCCATTCTTGCCAGGGCTCTTTCCCCACTATTTTCCCAAATACACCATACCTGTGAGTACTTCACCTTACCTTTGTTTCTGCTGTTATCCTAGCCTGGGACATCCCCTCATCTTTCCTGTGACTCTCCAAATCCTACCCATTCTTCAGGAACCCAGGCCAGTCCAATCTCTCTCTGGGAGACTTCTTGAGCATTCTGGTCCATATTCCCCCTACTCACCATTCCCCATTTCTCCACAATTACAGTTGAAGTCAACATTACCCAATTTAGCACTCAGGACTTGACTCTTCACTGTTATTTTTGAGGGCCTGCAGGTCTGGGTCTGGATCTTATCTGTCTTTGTACCATCTCTCCATCTTCTGTTTTCCCATAGCAGGCTCTCAGTAAACACTTATCAGTGATAATTTATACACTGTACATTTTGAAATCACCTAATTGTTTCCTGCTATCAGAGACGGCTTTGCATTCTGGACAGAAATGCTGGGCTTGGAGTCAGGAAAACCTGGGTTTAAATCCACTTTGGACCTTAGTAAGCTCCGAGTAACTTACTTAACCTCTCTGACCTCCAGTGTCCTTATCTATAAGATGGAGATAAGAATGCCTGTTGTACTTATCCCATTGGGCTCTCAGGGGAATAAAGTGAGATAATAATATGGAGGCAAACAAGATAACCAGGAAGGCTGGTGGCTCAGCAGATAGAGCATGGTGCAGTCAGGGAGATTTTGGGTTCAAATCCAGCCTCAGTCCCTTACTAACTGCATGACTTTGGGCAAGCCACTCACTCTCTGTCTGCCTCAATTTCTCATCTGTAAAATGGGATAATAATGATACCAAGGGAGAACCCATTTCACAGAGTTGTTGTAAGGATCAAATGACTCAAGTACAGCACTTTGTCCTATATGAATGCCAGCTATTGTGTCATTTTTGTTTGAAGCACTTTGAAATCCTAAAACTATAAATAACTATCAGTTATTCAAGCACATGGAGTCATTTCTCAAGGCCCCAGGCAACCCTTAAGACTCAAGTTGCAGAGAAACTTCTGATCTGCTTTGGTAGAGGAGAGATTCCTCACTGGGAATTCCCTAACACCAGCAAAATCACAGGTCTGGTGTTTTTTGTTTTTTAAATTACTATTAGAAAAATAGGCATAGTAATATCTTTATTTCAGCAGTTAAAACATAGCTGAACCAGAAAAGACCCCCAAAGGAGTATAGACTGCCAGGTACTATTTTGAAACATAAAATATCAACTTTAAAATGTTTTTCAGGTTGGGACAGAAAGTGACAGTAGCAATAAAGCCCTCAGTTACATCTCTTGAAATACCTTAGTATATCCTGTTATACCTAGTTATTGTAGGACACAATAGAGTTCACATTCTGCCTTTGCATTTACCACAGAACCTTTTGATATCTAGGCACAGTAGAAGTTGAAAAATCATATGAATTCATTTCATTTTATTTCTGGGTGTTTTTTTTTTCTATACTTGGCGCCTCAGAACAGCTTTTGATTTGAAATTAGCTCATTTATAGGCATATTTTTCTTTTTTTTTTTTTGGAGGGGCAATTTGTAAGTGACTTGCCCAACGTCACATGGCTAGTAAATGTTCAGTGTCTGAGATCGGATTTGAACTCAGGTCCTCCTGACTCCAGGGCTAGTGCTCTATTCACTGTGCCACCTAGCTGCCCCTATCATTTTAAAGCATATATTAAGCACCAGTTGTGTGCCACTAGGCCCTGGGAGACAAACAATTCCTGCCCCCAAGGAGCTTACAGATTAGCAGAGGAGACAACATGTGTATCCATAAACACACACAAAATTGAATACGGAATTGGGTTCTCCAGTAATTCAGGAGGTGGATGTGGAGGAGAGGATTGTTTTGTTTTAAATATGTGCCTGATGCTTTTATTTCATGACTCTTGGTTTCCTATCAAGTCTCCTTCTAGATCCTGAGGTATGGATCATAGCCCAGCTATAGACTTCAAATAATCCTCCACCATTGTCTCAAAAAAAGAACTTAACAGATTCATTTGAGAGTGGTTTAATTTATAGACACAGACAAAAACAGAGCAGGCAGTGTCTTTAAGGGACAGGGAGGGCAGGGGAGGGGATATGGGGAATGGGACAGCCTGTATCACTTATCGCTGCCAAGTAAATCCAAAATCGAGATAGGAAATGGTACAGCAGGTACTACTTACCACTCCTAAGTAAATCCAAAATCAATACAAAGAAAGGATGAAACTTCAGGAAGAAAAGAGGGCCAATAACTGGAGAGGGGAGATGGATTTCCGTGTATGGAGAATAGTTAGCAGGCCAGTGTAATGAGAATATTTTTTTTCAAATTTGAATCCATGAGTGTAGGCAGAACAGAAGGAAAACCTTTTGGGGTTTTTGGGATTCAAGGGTAGTCATGGGGGTAACTTAGCTAATTAAATCCCCTAGCATAACACCTTCTTCTAGCTTTTGTCCCCTATTTTTGGTTTTGAACCCTAATTTCATTTCTCTGTCTCAACTTATTTCTAGGTCTTTTTCTTTAAGGAACTGAACGGGTCTATTGACTAGGGTTGTTACTAGGGTGGTACAAACAGGGTTTTTCCCAGGCATTAACAACAGGGGCAGAAGTTTCCTTCCCTGGTGTGGGATTGAGCAGGCTTTCTTGTTTAGAATGGTGTGGAGAAATTCCTGCCCCACAGTCCTTTGACCGTCTGACCCCTCCTCCAAAGGTTGAGGGGCAGGTAGGTGCCAGGAAAAGAGGAGAGAGACATCACAGGGCACTGGAGGCTATGGGCTGCCCTCTCTCCCAGTATTTCTGCATTTTTGTCAAGGCTGAATCTCTTGAAGGCCCATCTTTGCAGTTATTACCCCAACAGGAGTAGTACTGGATGATAATGACAAATGTGGGACCATTCTTGATTAAGATACCATTTTTTTTTGGAGGGGGAAAGGAGGTCATTTGGGGTTAAGTGACTTGCCCAAGGTCATATGGCTAGTAAGTGTTAAGTGTCTGAGGCCAGATTTGAACTCAGGTCCACCTGACTCCAGGGCTGGTGCTCTATTCACTGTAACACCTAGCTACCCCTTAAGATACCATATTCCAAAGCACTAATTTAATTTCCCCCCAAATACCAGCTCTGAAACTGAACCAGAGGAACTGACCAGTGAGATAACTAAGTGGTGCCATGGATAGAGTGCTAGGCCAGTAGCCAAGAAGACCTGAGTTCAAATTTAACCTGAGATTCAGATTAGATACGTGACCTTGGGCAAGTTACTTAACCTCTGTTTGTCTGTAAGTCCCAATTTGTAAAATTGGGATAATAATAAGTACTGCCCTCCCCAGGATTGTTGTATAGATCAAATCAGATAAGAATTATAAAGTGCCTGGCATATAATAAATGCTATATAAATGTTAACTATTATTATTTTTACTATTATTGACTAGAGAAATTAGTAGAGTAGAGTTTTTATGGCCTTAGGTCCTAGAGCCACCGAGAAATTTCAAATTTGGATTGGGCCTCACATCAACCCCCTTGTTATGAGACACTATGGTCTTCACTGTTCTCTTAAAACAGAACAGGGAAATATGGAGTGGTCAGCACCTCTGGTAAGAAAGGCTTGTGATGTCCTTTTCCAGCTTTTCGTCCACCTTTGGTATCCCCTGGTACTCAACTCTCACCTGCGGCTCCAAGAAGCTGTAGCATGTATAACAGTCACACCCCAGTAAACTGTCCTGGCAGACAGACTAAACCAGGCTGAGGTCACCAGCGGGCCTCAGACCTGTCAGTGAGTCGGAGGCGCGTGTCTACCCCAAGAAAGTGAAGATTTCCTCTGGCCAGATGGGTGAATTAGAATGATTTAGTCCTGCAGACATGAAGGCAGCTTGGTCAGACATTGAAGAACCCAAGATCATCCGATGCAACCTGGGCCATCACCAGTTGTCCTGACTTTTGTCTTGACACTGGACTTTGATGACACTGGAAGATCGAGTGAGGCTGGTGACTTTGTGCAATTCTGCCTCACTTAAATCCAATTCACGAATAGTGAAGACATCACCCTGTAACATCACTGATCTTCTTTGAAAACAAATGACAAACAACAACAAAACAGAATGTGGCTACATAGGGTTGCATTAGTTCATGCTCTTTAACTCGTGCCCTTAGAATCAAAGCTCATTGAAATCAGTACATACAAGCCACTAGCCTTTATCTGAAATCCAAGCAATAAGCAATCTCCCCTAACCAGCCTCCCTCCTCCTCTGCCCCCATTCTGCCCTCCGTTTTTAGAGATATTTTATAGTATCTCTTATTGGAGATAAGTATATTATCTTATAAGTATGTAGATATAAGATACATATATATATATATATATAAGATACATATATATATGTATCTTATATATATATCTTATATATATATCTTATATATATATATATATATGTATAATAAATATTCCTTGTGGAAACAAGTCATAACAAGGACTGATTCAAACATAACAACTTCCAAGGTACATCATTGTGTCATGTTAGAGATTCAGCCCTAACTTTTCAACTGTCCACGTCTACCCGTCTAACACTCATACAATGAGAATGGCTCTTCATATGGACAAATCTTGGAGCATCATAAAATGCTTGAATCCCTTTCTTCTTTTGGGAGGGGGGAGGGCTTGACAGAGCTTGTTCTTAGCTGGTAGAGCCTCTGAGCGCATGGAGAAACCTCTATAAAGGAAGACATCCACGCAGGACTTGGGGGGAGGGGAGGAGGGGAAACATATACCATTACAGGCATTCCAGTGGAGAGAGCCGGGATCTGGAGTCGGGAGCTCAGCTCTCATTTCTCTCTCTTACTGGCTGCATAACCAGCCACTTCAGTTTGCCTTGGTTTCCTTGTCTGTAAAATGGGGACAGTCATTTGGCCTGTCTTCCTGGGTGTTGAGGATAAAATGATATCATAATCACAAAGCTCCTTGCATACCTTAAAGCATTATATAGGTGTGAGCTCTTGCTGTCATTATTATTATTTAACCAGGCTAGTCAACAAACGAAGACATCCCCCATTCCAACCATTCGAAATAAATGGGAATTGATAGTACTAACGTAGAAGAAATAATTTATAAATGGGGTATTTCTAGATTTAAAAAAAAGACAAATTCCTTTTCTTTTTTCTGATTAAATTTTACTTTTATTATGAATATAATTATCAACAAACACAAACATCCAATATACAAAGAACATAAAATGAAAGCATGGACTTCCATTAGGCACGGCTTGTTTTGTTTAAGTAGCAACAACTGCCCCCTTCGTATCCTCTTCTGAACCATTTTTTTGTTTATTTTCTTCTGTGTATTTTATCTTAGTGATATTCTTTTTATTTCTTTTTTTGTATCTTTGTTGCTTCTTTCTCACTCTGCTTGCCTTTTTCATCCAAATAGATGCCTTCCCTCCTGACAAATAAGCAAAACAAATCCCCAGACTGCCAGGAGAAGGTAAAAGCTGACAAGCAAGCCTACTCAGTGGGTAGAAAGGGACTCAATAAATACTCTGCCTACTGATAAGAAGCTCAAGTCTATGTGAGGAGATTGCCCCAAATGGGGACTTTCTCTTTTCTCCCTCTCTTCTGTATATCCTGCGGCAGAGATTCAGTGTAGAGAGGTCCTTTCTAAGGCCATTACTTGGGCTTAATTTTTTTTTAGTAATATTTTTTGTACCCTAATAGCATTTCTAAATGACACTTTCAAAAATGTAGCTTTCTTTAAAAGGAAATCTTTCTAAGCCTTAGGCCCTGGTCTAGAGTCCTATCTGTTGCTGGAGGGGATATTATTCACAACAGATGATGGAAACCCCTATGAGACTAATAAAAGCAAGTATAAAATAGAGGGTTTTCTAAGTGCCTTTAATCAAGTGTATTTTCATTTCCCTCTCAGTTCACTATTGCTTTTCGGTAAATCTGCTTAGTCCCTAAGCTTTCAGAAATGACACAGCACGTCTGAGCAGCAGCTGGCCCACAGAACCTGAGAAAAATCAAACATCCAAATCACTGCAGCCCTGGGGCTGGGCTGCTTACTCAGCACAGTGAGCTTGGCCATCGCATCTAAGTGACTGCATCAATTCTCTACCCCATCAGTCAGCTGGGGAGTTGGAACAATGAGGCAGCACGCATTTCGCATCACCCAGGTGAGCAGGCCCTGCGTTAGCCCAATCAGGCTTACAGAGAGTTCGTGCCTTGGAAAACGCCATCTCAAATCAAGGACGGTCCCAGACTGGTTTGTGCCATCTGACCCTGTTCCCAGGAGAGACCAATTATTGGCTCTTCCCAGGAGACCAGCTTCCAAAGGCCTATTCTCTGAATACTTTGTTCAAAGAAGAGAGAATAGTGAACAACACCTGGCCAAGTACACCAAGATTCAGGTTCCTTCCCCATCCTCTGAACAGATCCACTAGCATATTATCAATGGATGGCTATGCACAATACCAGAAAGAAATGATATTCCTTAAGGTCTAAGTCCCTGGAACCTTGTTCAGACTGAGTGCTTAATCAATGCTCTGACATATTGGCTCTAAGCGAGTATATGTCTGTACCATCAAGACCCAAGATCAAAGCTTCCAAAAGCATAAGCTAGTTCATAGTTATGTCATGATTCACACATCTCTTCCAAAAGCAAAATGTCTGTTTGTTTAAGGAAGATATTGAGACTTGATTGTAGCTATTAGTGGTTGTTAGTAAATCCAAGGGTTTCTTGTTTGTTTGTTTTTGCCGCTCAGGTCTTGGGTTTCATGATGTTCAGTTGTTTTCAGTTGTGTTTGACTCTCTATGACCCCATTTGGGATTTTCTTGGCAAAGATACTGGAGTGGTTTGCCATTTCCTTCTCCAGTTCATTTTGCAGATGAGGAAACTGAGGCAAACAGAGTTAAGTGACTTGTCACACAGCTAGTAAGTGACTGATGTCATATTTGAACTTGGGTCTTCCTGACTCCAGGTCCAGCACTCTATCTACTGTGCCACCTCGGTGCCCTTTGGGTCTCATACTAGAGTCCTTAGAATAATCAATATCTTCTTTGACTGACAGTGATAATCAAAAGCTCAGAGACTTAACTGAGAAAATGAGTAATCACCCTCAAGAACAGACATGTGAACAAAGTCATAATTCATTATTTTTTCCTGTCCTCTTGTTGATATTATATCGGTCTGTGTTCAGTCTCTGAGAAGCTGTATGGTGCAGGACAGAGGTGTCAAATACCAGATGTGGCTAACAACACTACTGAGTTTGGTCCAAACTAAATTAAAGTGTGTTTGGGAAATATTTAGCATTTAAAAATGCAACAAAACATGGATAATATGTGGTTTTCTAAGCCAATGTCTTACCCACAGGGTCTGCCTCTGTAGTGCCAGTGAATCAAGCAACATTTGAAGGACTAGAATATAGATAATGGATTAGATTTAATTGGTGTTGCTCTGAAGAACAGAACTGGAATAAATGTGCGGAAATTATGGGAATGGGGCAGATTTTAGCTCAGTAAAAGAAATAAATTCCTAGATGAAAAAAAAAATAGACTACCTTGTTTGGTAGTGAGCTCTCTGCCATTGGAGGTGTGTGAGGAGAAGTTGGATGGCTCTTTGTTGTAGACATTATAAAGGGGATTCCTGCGTTGGGTAACTCCTAAAATCTCTTTCATTCTGAGATTCTGTGAAAAACAGCAAGTACTAAGCCAATAACAGGCTACTAATACGATATTACCACTTACTCCCAAGGGCAGGTATTCAAATAGCAAATGTTCACTGGGAGTTTCCCTCCCCTCCCCCCCCAACCAAGATCCCCTTGCAATCATTTCCAAAGAAAAGGTGAAAACCTAAGATTCCCATGGCCAGCTGGCCTTGGCCTTTAAAGTATATTTGAGCTTATTCAGGTGCACCTGTGACTAACACAGGATGAGGAAACTCCCAGTGCATGGAGAGACCACATGTTTCATTTGAAGATGCTTAGGAGTCAAGACATTCCACTAGACAAGTTTTACATTTCAACTCGGAACCCAAGCTTAGGCCCACATCAGAAACCGGACCGTATCTGTAAGTACAGCATTACCTGTTGCCCCAGATTTTGCACACACTGTGCAAAGACATGTAGAGACAGCAGATCCCCATGAGAACAGTGCTCATGACTGCCTAGAGTCAGATACTACAGGACAAATCACACCCCCCAAAATGGAACCTCTCCATGCATTCATTCATGCAGTAAACATTTATTAAGTGAATCCTATGTCCAACATACTGTGCTAGGTAGTGAAAAGAGATATAAAGATAAATCAGACAACGTATAGCCTGCCCCCAAAGAGTTTGTCATTTAGGGAAGCATCCCCTCTGGGATGCTCCCTTGGCTCACTTACTATCAGGTTTGGTCACCTAGAAGGCATCTATTAATTACCTTGTGTCCTATTTGTCCATAGTTGTCTTTTCTTTGTTGCATCTTTAAATATCTTCAAATGATTGCCTCTTGTCTCTCTGTATCTGTATGTGCTTGGAGAATGGTTGTTTGTGGCATGTCCTACTCGGTGAATAGCTCCATTGTGAAACAACTTGACTGATGGTGGTAGAGGGAGAAGAGAGTAAATCCCTGTCATCTCTCCCCACTTACCCAAGCAGGGAAGAGGAATTCCCTCTCAGGGGCTCGGTTCTTCCTCAACTGCTAAACTCTCATCAGAGCTGGGAAGTTCAACTTTTAAGGACAATTAGGGCATGGATTATCTTTTCCTGATTGGCTCCCCTTTCAATCCAATCAAGAAAAGCTCCTTCACAATCCATAAAGGGATAATAAGAAATTAAAATATCTTTGTATATTATTACTTCATTATTTCTGTTATCTGCACCTTTATTTTTTCTGAATTTATCAACTCAGGAGGGTGGAAGCTGTAGAAATCTATGGGTCAGGGGCAGCTAGGTAGCACAGTAAATACAGCACCAGCCCCAGAGTCAGGAGGACCTGAGTTCAAATCCGGCCTCAGACACTTACTAGCCATGTGATCTTGGGCAAGTCACTTAACCTCAATTGCCCTCCAAAAAGCAAAAAAACAATAACAATTAAAAAAAAGAAATCTATTGGTCAGAAACCAACTACCCCCCTATACACACACACACACACAAACACACTCTGGTAAAATAACTTATGGCATAAAGGGGGCATTTGCCCTATCTGCTAACTGCAGGGATGTTTACACGACCCTAGGAAGGCTATAGACAAAGAAAATGTCCAGAGGAGGACAACCAAGAAAGTGATGGGACAAGAGACTAGGCTATATGAGGATCGGCTGAAAGAATTAGGTATGTTTATTTGGGAGATACGGAGGAAGGGGGCAGACAACAGGACATGTTAGCTGGCTTCAAATAATTTAGGATGTATCGAGCAGAAGAATGATTAGCTTTGTTCTCCTTGGCCCTTAAGGGATGAACCAGGAGATATAGATAAAAGTTCCTTTATTAGGAAAAACTTGCCAACAATTTGAGCTCTTCTAAAATGGAAGGGGCTGCTAAGGAGGCAAAGGATTCCCCCTCATTTGGGGTCATCCAGAAAAGAGGATGGATAGGATCACTTGTGGGGAAGGTGATAGAGGAGATTCTCGTTCAGGGACATGTTGGACAAGGAGGCCTCTGAAGTCCCTCTAGTTCTGAGAGTCTGTGGTTCTACAGCAATGGAGCACCAAGCTCCATGTTTTTATTTATCTCTCATAAAACATGTTAGAGAATAGAGACAAATAGCATGAATTTTGTTTAAAGCCAGGGAAGCCAAGGTGATTTCCTAAATCCCCAGAGGAGATCAGGGGTGGAAGCAAAAGCAGAAGCAGGACCTTTCTCATGACTGGTACTATCCAAAGGAGGACTACTATTAGGCAGGAAAGACCACAGTCACAGACTGCTCTAGTTGGAAGGAACTGTAGTGATTACCTTGTTGAAGAACCACAAATGCCAATTACAAGGGAGCTCAGAGACCACCGAGATGATTCTGGGTCTGAACAAAAATGCGCCCTATCTGACAAGTGGCCATTCACGCTACCCAAGGCAGCCCACCAGGATGGCTCTAACACTACAAAGTTCCACCTTAACCTGGTTGAAATCTGCCTCTGTGACTTGGATGCATTTCCCCTAGCTTTGCCCAATGGGGCAAGCAAAATGCTGGTTTCTTCACATGACAATCCTGCCAATGCTTGGCAGTTATCACATCCCCCAAACCTTGTTTTCTCCAGGCCTTTCCTTCCCTACCCTCCCAGTCCTTCTCCTCTTCATACAGCACTGTCGTCACGCCATTCTGGTTGGCCTTTTCCAGAGATTGCCAAGCTTGTTAATGTCTTTCCTATGAGTGTGATCCATCCCATCTTCCTTACTCTTCTTGTCTTCCCGCTGAAAGTGCCTCTCATGTTATCCTGAATACAGCTTGTTGTTTGCATATTCTCATTTTCTTTAGACTGCGAGTCTCTGGTGAAGGGACTGTCCTGAGTGGGGTCTTTCAAAAACCTACAGTGGCTTCCTTTCACCTCTAGGACATGTTTCTGTTTAGTGTTAAAAGCTTTTCATAACCTGCCTCCAACCTACCTTTGTAGGCTTTTAACACCTTCCTCCCTTTCAGTCACTGGTCTTTGCAAAACTCGTTGTTCCTCATACATGACTTCCATCTCCGTCTCTGTCTTTGAGCAGGATCTCCTTGGGGCTTTGAGTATATGCCACTTCACTCCTGCCTCATCACCCTTAGCTTCCTTTAAAATTCTGCTCAAACGCCACCCCCTCCATAAGACTTTTCCTGCTTCCTCTAATTGTGAGTGCCTTTCTGTCTGTCCTGCCCCCAAAATACCTGGCATATATATGAAAATATATATGTATGTATATATGTACACACACATACATAAATATACATATACCCACAGGGTGTCCCAAAAGTTTCACAGCAGTTTTAAGCTTTAATGGCTTAAAATAACTTTAGGTTTAACAGCTTTAAACTGCACTAAGAATTTTGGGACATTATGTGTGTGTGTGTATGTGTGTGTGTGTGTGTGTGTGTGTACACATACATACATATATACATACATCTTTACTTGTATGTATATATCCTTTGCTTCCAATTGCTTATAAGCTCCTTGAGGGCAAGAACTATTTTTTTTGTCTTTATACCCCAAGAACCTAAAACAGAGGCTGACCCACAGCTGAGACTTGATAAATGTTTTCTGATTGATTTTTTGCATGTTCCCCAATGCCCAGCACAATGAACTGTACGTTAAGTTCAATAAATGTTTCTTGACTAAATGTCCAGCCCCCTCATTTCTGTAGATGAGAGACAACGTGACTTGTGCCGGGTCACACGGAGAGTGGCCAGATGATTTTCACTGGCTTCTCCTACCCACTGGCTTTTAAAAGTATAAATATAAAAGTGTGTGTGAGTGTGTATAAACGCACATATACGTATATATAGTATAGGTTATATATTATATGTAAATATAAAAGTATATATATACAAACATGTGTGAAATATAAAAGTGTGCATGTATATACGCATATACAGATAAATACACATATACATACGTGCACACCTACACACATTCCTGTGGAGGAAAGAAAAAAAGGAAAAGATGAGAAAGGAAGGAAGAAGAGGAAGGACAGGAGGTAAAAGAAAATCCACAGTACCTTCTAGAAACAACTGTAATTATTAATTGTCCTCCTCCCTCCTCATAACTCATCAAATCATCCTTCCGTGGGTTAGACTTAATTACAGTCTAGTTTAAACTCATTCTGGACATGGTTATAAATCCTCAGACTGATGCCAGGTTGTACATTTGGAAGAATGACTGGGTAGGAAGGTTCCTTCCAGCTTCATTCTGTTCCAAATATGGAAATACTGAAGAATGTTAAGATTGATTTAAATGTGGAGAATTAAGTGCAATGTCTCTGAAGGCTTCTTGGCTCTAAGATCCACTGAATACGTCACAGTCTTCTGACCGACTCAAGCTGTGACATTGAAAACGGAAAGAATCATGATTTCTCCAATAACAATAACTTTTACCTGACTTATGTGACAGGGTACTGCTTGATTTAGTGATTTTCTTTTTCTTTCTTTAATTTTTTTTAAAGGCAGAACTAACCCTACACATTTTTAAAAAAAATTTACTTGTCCAGTCAGCAAGTGTTTCCTGTCTGCTCACTCTGCTATTTTTCCTACTTTTCAGTTCCCATTCAGAACCTTTCTAAGTAATTAGCACTTTCTTAGTATTAAAATTAGCAATTATAGGGAACAGAGACTGGACCTGTGATTGCATTGATATAAGGAACTCCCAGATGAGGAAACTCCTTCCACCAGTACTGGTTGGCACTTTCTCTGCAACTTATAGCCTTTCAAAATTGCCTGTGGCACTGAGAAATTAAGTGACTCCCCCAAGGTCACACAGTCAATATGTGTCAGAGTCAGAACTCGAACCCAGGTGTTCCTGGCCTCTTCTCTGTCCACAATGCCAAGCTATGATTTGAGCTATCATATGACAATTGAATTTGAAATGGTGAATTCTTAGCCCTGTTTATTTAAAGGTCCATTCTTTGATGGTCTGTTATGAGGCAAGGGGGTTCAAGAATTGATTTTTCAATTTCCTTTGCTGCTCTCTGATTGAATGAACTTAAATTAAAATCTTTATTTTCACTAGTGGTCACCTTGATGACCCAAAGACTTCAGCCTTTTTGTATTTTATATACATCACCACTTTAATGGTGATGATCTCTTACAATCTCATCAGTGTGAACATTATCTCTGTTGGCACAGAATGCAACCTCTGCAGGCCTGCCTTCCTCCCTGCTTCTTGTCCTTATCCAACCATCATTTCACCTCAGGGCATCCACCAACGCATGGGAGCCTTGTATTTATTTGTATTACATTGTGTAGATACTGATGAAACTGTCCATCACACACATGTCCCTGCTCTTGCTATGTGACTGACCTATCCTTTTTTCCTATTGTACATTTCTCATAGGCATTCACTCACACATTCATTTATTCACTGGGCTATATAAGTGTTCAGGGAGAACTAGCACCTCTAGTGTGAGAGCCTGCTGAGCCTTTCAGGGCTGCTCATCCACCACTGGTGTCTGCCTGCATCCAACTCTCACCTGTGGCTCCAAGAAACAATAGCATGTGCAGCAGCCACATCTCAGTAAACCATAGCAGCAGGTGGGCTAAACCAGGCTGAGGATAACCAATGGGCCACAAACCTATCAGCGAGTTAGTGGAGTACATACCCCAAGCATGAGACCTCCCCCAGCAGAATGGGCAGATAAGAACAATTTGTTCCAAAGGCCATGAAGGTGGCTGAAGCAGGCACTGTGGAGCCCTTAGAGCTTGGTCAGACATTGAAGAAGGCAAGGTCATCCACTGCATCCCAGGCCATCACTGGTCATCCTGACTTTTGTCTTGCCCCTGGACTTTGATGACTCTGGAAGAGAGAATGAGGCTGATGACTTTGTGCAACTCTTCTTCACTTAAATACAATTCATGCACAAGTCAAGACATCACCTTGTGATATCATTGGTCTTTTTCTAATATGAAGGACAAACAACAATCCTTTATGTTTGGTTTAATGGTGATGGTTTGAAAAAACGCTGATGCCTGCTACAGCCCACCATTCGCCTTTCCTCTGATCAGTCTTGGGTGAACCTCGGTTCTGGAGATACCGTACCATGACACTCAGTCACATTAAATGATCAGAATACTGGTGTCAAAAAGATGGGTCTTTGTTTCAGGGAAGAGCGTATGGGCATTAAGGGAAGGAAGCAAGCATTCATTAAGAATCTACTGTGTACCAGGTATTGTGCTAAGAGCTTTGTGACATTCCAAAGACAACCCAATCCACCATCCACTTGTTTGATTCTGGGCAAAGGTCATTGTTTCATGCAATGTCAGTCCAAGATCTTTGTATTGACAGGTAAGCCCTATGAGTTTTCCATTCAACTATATAGCACAGAGACACAAGGGGCAGTCATTCTTTATCCATTTAATATTTTCTTTTTAATTGTGGATAATTAGGCCACACCCTTTTGAATGATCTCAGATCTTACTTAGGAGTTTCTAGAGTGTTACAACACGAACAGGAGTATCTGAAGGGCCTCATTATCTATAGGCTTTGCTTCTTTGGCACTAAACATTTTCCATATGAAATTCCACTGTACTTATTGTGTGTTAACTATTTAAAAAGTCAATATTTGGTAGAGCAAAAAACTACCTTGAAGACTCTCCTCTAACAAGGTGTCAGCCATGCATAGATCAAAATCGTGCAAGACTCTTTGAAAGTTAATTGTATAACAACAGAGGTAATTATTTGACAACCTCTGAGCATTAATATCAAATGAGACACCAAGCAAAGAATGGTCCAGTCACCACAGGTCTTTGCCACTGTCAGTTTATATATAACTCATTCTGAATAGACTATCATTATGTGTGTTACATTTCAGATCAGTTATGCATTTATGATTTTATTTTATCTGCTCAGCACTTACTATACATTCAGTGTTTGGTATGTATTCAGCCCTGTGCAAGTTGCCAGTTCAACTCTGTATCCTCACCTCAGCACCTAATAATAGCGTAATATAATATGATATGATGATATGATATAACTAATATAACATAATATAATGATAAGATAGGATAGGATATAATATGATACAATATAATACAATACAATATAATGATATGATATATGATATAACGTAATATAATATAATAAATATAACATTATATATAACATAACAATAGCATTTGTACAGTATTTTACAAAGTTCTTAATATATGTCAACTCACAACAACTCTGGTGCTGTCATTATTCCCATTTTACAGATGAGGCAACAGACACAAAGAGGTTAGGTTCCTTGCCCAGGGTCACACAGCTGTTGAGCATCCAAGACATGATTTGAACTCAGATTTTCCTGACTCCAAACACTCTAACGACTGAAGCAAGATAGTGCCTTACTCATGGTAGGTGCTTGATGTGCATTTGTGAATCAATGGGTGAATGAATGAATGAATGAATGAATGAATGTATGAATGCCATTCAGTCTTCTACAGTAAATAACATAGCATTGCAGAACTCTGCAAATGGTTTTGAAAATAATCATTTAGCTCAAAAAACTGCATTCATTCCACCAAAGTTGCCCCGAACCTGACCATGTTCCCCCACACTCCCAATGGGACTATTGTACAACACAATTATATATGTGCAACAACAACAAATAAACTTAGTTGTTCTCCCAAGTTTTTTTTCAATGAAATCAAACAAAAGTTAAAACTAAAAAAGTCAAGTAAAATGCATAGTTCATGTGCACACATATTATCCCCCCACTAGAGTCAATGGAGCAATGAATAGAGTGTCAGATCTGGAGTTAGAAAGACCTGAATTCAAATCTAGCCTCATACACTTACTAGCTGTGTGACCCTGAGCAAGTCACTCCACTCTGCTTACCTCAGTTTCCTCATCTGTAAAAGGAGCTGGAGAAGGAAATGGCAAACAACTCCGATGTTTTTGCCAAGAAACACCCAAACTGGGGCACAAAGAGTCAGATGTAACTGAACAACAAGAAAAGTCATCCTAATCTAACACTTGTTTTGGTATGGGGCAACACTGGTGTCCTGAGTACTATTCCAATGGAGTGTAAGTTCTATAAGCTTTAATTGAAGGTTATATTTTTATAGAAAAGGCACAGCTAGGTGGCACAGTGGATAGAGCACCAGCCCTGGAGTCAGGAAGACCTGAGTTCAAATCCAGCTTCAGACACTTACTAGCTGTGTGACCCTGGGCAAGTCACTTAACCCCAATTGCAGGAAGGAAGGAAGGAAAGAAGGAAGGAAGGAAGGAAGGAAGAAAAAGAAGGAGGAAGGGAGGGAGGAAGGGAGAGAGAGAAGGAGAGAAAGAGAGAGAGAGAGAAAGAAAGAAAGAAAGAAAGAAAGAAAGAAAGAAAGAAAGGACACAGTTGGTAGAAGCACATGCTATTTCTCACAGATATTCACAGTGGACAGACCTCTGGGGCCTGGAGTCAGGAAGAACTGAGTTCATATTTGACCTCAGACACTAGCTGTGTGACCCTGGGCAGGTCACTTTACCTCTATCTGCCTCAGTCTCCTCAACTACAAAATGGTGAGAACAAAAACAGTACCTGCTTTGTAGGACTGTGAGGATCAAATGAGAAGATATTTGCAGAAGTAGTTAGCACCATGCCTGGCACATAGTAAACACTTAATTAGTGCTTGTTTCCTCCCCTCTCCCTCCATTTTTTGTTTAATTGCTAACAAGTGGTGCCGTTCACCTGGTGGCAGCCACTGGGTGAGAAGCCTGGCTCTAAGCACCAGATATGTTAGGTGACACTATCCGTGCCCTTGGTCTTTTATGGCTCAAGCTCAGAATGGGGCCTGGGGAATTGTGTTTGAGCTTGGCTTCTCATTTCAGATTCATTGTAAATGACATTTGCAGAACCTTTGTGAAGTTCTTCCGGGGGCACTTTTAAGCCTTCTACCCTAGGTCTGTACATACATGATGGACACAATCTGAAAATGGAATTTAAAGATAAATATATTAACAACAAGGAGGCTGACGTTACACGCTAATTCACAATCTATTTCAGGTCCTGGGACAAACACACATGGCCCCTGTAGATGAGAAGCTAAAACAGGCAGCGGAAATGAAGCCCACTTAGTCTAGGGGGAAGGAAATTCAATTTACCTCCAAAATGCCATCCCCGGGTTGTTTCCAGTGCACATAGACTCTAAGACAGCAGAATTCAAAGCAGTTTGAACACTTTAGGTCAATTCTCTACATCTCCACTAACAATTTTGTACCAGGAATCCCTGCTTTTTTATTTAGGTGTGGCCCATGTGGACCAACACACATTTTCACAGCAAATGTCATTTCAGTTTTTCGCTATTATGACTTTTTCTTTGGTTCAGATCAAACCAAGGAAAACCATAAATCTTATTTTTAAAGAGATTTTTAATTTTTATTTATTTTAATTTAATTTTAGTTTTATTTGTTTTAAAAAGTTTTCTGTTGAAAGACCTTTCTCCTCCCTCATTCTCATAAAATGCTCCAGTATGGTTCTCTCTCCACCTTTGACCTGCCTAGGTTTCTAAGAGGCTCATAATGGAGAATCAGTCAATCAACAAACAGTTTGTACCAACCACTGTCCTAACCACCAGGAAGACAGATAAAAGCAAAATCACAATCCTTGCCCTCAAGAAGCTTACATTCTAATGGGGGAGGAGAGACAATATAGAAAAAGGTCAAGTGAGGTGCCTGGGGAGGACGTGGTAGTCTAGAGTGGAGAATTCGGAAGAGCTGATCTGGGGTCCTTTCCCAAAACTCCCCTGGAGATTCCAAGAAGAACTCATTAGGAGAAGAAGACCCCCAGGAGGAGAGTCAGGAGTTAGTTGAGGCATGGTGGCATAGTCCATAGAATCAAGGATGGCTTTCCCCAAAATGTGGGCTATAAAGAGACTTTACAAAACGGAGAAGGGATCTCTAGGAACAGAGGCTGCAAACATCTGAGGCATGACAGCGTAGCCAGGAGAAAGTAGTCCAACTCACATAGAAAGAGCCCTACCTTTGGAGTCAGAATTCAATTCCTAGCCTTCCATGTCACTGTGGGACCTTAGGCAAATTATTTCACTCCTTTAGGCTTCCAAGTCCTTATCTATACAATGAGGAGTTTGAATTAAGTGATTTCTAAGTTTCCTTCCAGCACAAAGGCTTAAGATCTCATGTAATTAGATTTCCAATATTTTTCCCTAAATCAGCACTAGACACATAAAAGAAAAGGAATGTGTTTTTTCTTTGTTTAATTTAATTTTAGATATAATTTTTTCTCAATTACATGTCATCAAAAAATGTTAACATTCATTTTTAAAGTAGTATTTTGGTTTTGGGTTGTTGTTTTTTTTTCCAATTCCAGATGAAGACAATTTTTAACATTCATTTAAAAACATTTTTTGAATTCCAAATTTTCTCCCTGTCTCCCTCACCTTCTCTGTGTTTTTCTTTAAATCATATACTATACAACTATTTTGCTATCATAAAGTAGATCGGATGTTGCTCACTTAGGACTCTCTGATTTTCCCACCTTGAATCACAGAATTGCAGCATTTGAGAGTTGGAAGGGACCTTAGCAGACATTTGAGTTAACCCTGTACACTCAAAGTGTCTTCATTATAATATACTTGGTGAATGACTGAGCCTACTACTAAGAAAACTACTGTTTAAAATGGTCACTAAGTTCTTTCTTTTTCAATGCCATTCTCTCCTGAAATCTTAATCTTATTTTTATGTCTGTTGTTTTCATGCCACATTCATTTCCAAATAGATCCCTCACTACTCCACTCTCCAGCACGCCATTCCTTGTAACAAAGAGGAAGTAAAAAAGCAGTTCTACAACATGAAACTCCTCAGCCATGCCTGGTAATGTATGTGCCCTTCCACATACATAGTCCCCCACCCCTACGAAGAAGGGAGGGAGATCAAATGTGTATCTTGTTACAGGTGCCTTCATGTGTTTGAAGGATTCTGACAAGAAGAGGAATCAGGTTTGTTCAGCTTGCACCAATGGACACCACGAGTGATGGGTAGAAATTGCAGACAAATTGAGGCTTGATACAAGGAGAGCCTTCCCCACAAGATCCCAAAGTACAATGGGCTGCTTTGGGAAATGGTGGATTTCCACTTCATAGAAGTCTCCAAGCAAAAGCTGGATGCCAACACGTCCAGTGTGTTGCAGAGGAGAGGATTCTTGCCCAGGTTCTAATTGGACCAGATGGCCTCTGAGGTCTCTGCTACTTCTAAGATTCTGTAGTTCTGCAATGGGCCATGGTGGGTGACTTTCTCTTTATTGAAAAATAAGAGAAAACAAATTTTAAAACAAAGTGCAAAAGGAATAATATTGAATGAGTCTTATACAAAATGAGTACAAACCCTTAAAAATTATGCTATTAAATTTTTGGTTTTTTTCAAAATTAATATTTTAAACTACTATTCCTTATTAATAATTTTAATTATTTGGCAGGAAGTGATTATAAGGATTATTTTTTATGTTTTTCTTGTTGAAATTTGAAAGCCAGTTAGTGAGACATACTTTAAACCCATCACTACCTTCTCTTTTTAGGTAGTATGGAACATTTCACAATTTAAAGTCTTTTTTCTAGGGGCAGTGTAGTACAGGGGAAGGAGAACCAAATTTAAAAGTCACAACAACCCGAGTTTGAGTCTTGCCTTATATACTTTTCAGTCATTGATCTTAAAAACTGAGTCACAGTTTCTTAATCAACAATACAGGTATAACAGTAGTCAATAAACATTTATTAAGCACCTACTATATATTTAATAGCGCCACAAAGAAAGGCAAAAAAAATAGTCCTCCCCTTCAAGAAATTCACAATCTAATGGAGGAAACAACATGCAAACAACTATGAACAGATAAGTAATGTACAGGATGAACTGGAGATAATCAATACCTGATATACCTATCACACAGGACTGCTGGTGAGAATAAAAGGCATTAATGCTAACCTTCCAGTGCTCTGCACATGACAGCTCTTATTATCTACATGGTATTATGTCCCATAAGAAAGTGAACTTCCTTTTTTTTTCTTTCTCAAAGAAAGTTAAAATGTCCAAAATACCTATTGAATTAGAAGGGGAAAAATTCCTATTAATACCTCTGAGCCCAGGAGGTTGCAAGTAATGCATTTTAAAAATATTCACCAATTTATTTCTAGTCTTATTCTGTGTAATTCACATGTTTTACTGTATTTATAAATCACTTCTAGATGTGCTGTCTTTCCCCTCATTGGTTTCCCTTCCAAAGAAAGGCCATCTATTTCTCTGCAAGAATATTTATTAGAAATTCTAAAGAACTCTAGAGTCAGACAGCCCAAGGGTTTAGCCCTACTGAAGTATAGCTCTGGGAAGGAACTTCTTGTGTCAGGGAGGGAGAAAGGGATTAACTAGAAGGGGGAGAAGGAGGGTGTTGTGGGGGAAGGGAAGGAAGGGCCAGGGGCCTCTGGGTAGTCAAATATGCCCAGCATCCTTGGCCAATGCTCCTATCCATCCATTTCTGTCCCTGGCCCACTCTGGACAGGACAAATTATTCTTTGTCAGACCAGCCCTTTGCCTTATACTTATGCATGAAACAAAACGAGACTAAAAAAACCACAACATACACATTTCCAAGCCTGAAGGTCTCCTCTTTGTTCATTAGACCTTTTTTATTATATAGAGTCACTTGTATAAGGTGGATGATGCTGGCCTGTTTAAATGGATAACATTAAGCAAAGGAATCAGAGCGTACAAAGGCAGCCCTGATCTTTCAGTTTGCTCACCAGAGCTCATATAACTGCGAGTCTAATAAATGGCTGAGCTGGAAGAGCATTCTGGGTATTGACATGCAAATAAGAACTCCAAGGATCACTTCCCCTCCTAAAGCTACCCATCTCTGGCCGATCTCACAGCAAGTCACTTCTGACTTCTAGACTGTAAGTTCCTTGAGAGCAGGACCCGGGTTTTCTGTTGCTTGGTATCGCCTGTGGGTTCTAACACAGAACCTGGCACTTAGTAGGGATACCATAAATGTTTATTCAATGAGTCAAGGAATGAGCAGGATTCTTTTTTAAACTATTTAAACTTGCCCCATAAATGGGGCATGCATTCCAGCAATCTTTGTTTTCTTTAGCTCTCTCATATTGAAGGGGGAAAGAAGGAAGGGAGGGAGGGAGGAAAGGAGGGAGGAAGGAAGAAAGGAAGGGAGAAAAAAGGAAGGGAGGGAGGGAAAGAGAGTATCACTTAGTCACCTCTGAGGTTCAGGTGGAGACCCAAGAAACAGTTTCTAAAATACATGTTCTCTGCATTTTTATAAAGTGTTTTCCTCACAACACCCCACGAGGAAGATAATGTCACTATTATGACTTCCATTTGCCATGGAAAGGAACTCAAGTTGTTCATAAAGAAACGAACAATCTCTTCCTGAAGGTTGCACAAATGTGTTAGAACCCAGATTTTTTGGTTCTGGCTCAGCAGAGGGTTCTGGGTATGGTGGGGAGAGCAGAGGACTTGAGGTTAGAAGAACAGGTTTCTAGTGCAGGTTCTGATGTGTAATTAGCCATGTTAACTTCTTTGAGCCTTGGTTTCCTCATCCATAAAATGGGATAATAAGTGCCGTATGTAGCTCCCAAAAGGAGCGTTATGAGGATTAAACAGGATGGTCCACGTAAAGCCCTCTCTCAACAGTAAGGGACTATACAACAATATCCAAACGTGTAGATGTTAGGTAGGGAGAGATAGAGATAGACACAGAAAGACAAAGAACATTCTCTCCTGGTTGCCATTCCCTGTTCAGATGAGACCTCGGGGTGGGAAGCAGGCTACTTCCAGTCCTGCAGCAGAGAGGGGTCTGCAATGAGAGATGATGAAGACGACCTAAGACCTCAGTGCAGCTTTAAAAGAGGGGACAACATCCCACTGGGCCTCTCTCTGGTGCCAGCTTCCTAGCTGATTCCAGGTGGAGAAGCCCTTCCCTGCTTGAGCATCATGGACCTCACTACTGGTCCCCACATGGATTATGGATGGTCTCCACTAGGTAGGTTTTTTGCCAGGGGCCCCCAATCACCTTCTCTTTTTGTGTGTGTTTTCTTTCCTGGCATTAGGCAAACAAATATATCATGATCACAATATCTGGGACTGGTGGTGACTTTGTGAGTTCCAAAAGGTCTAAAGGTCTTTAGGAGGCTTTTGAGGTGGCTGTGACTTCCCAAGAGCAGAAAGAAGAGGAACCCAAGCTTGGTTATTTGATTGGACAGTGCCCAGTCAAGATGAAATGTAAAATGGTGAATTACATCCTAATGAGCCTTTAATGTTGCCTCCCAGACAACTGGAACCATAGTTAAGTTACTAAATCTTGTTAATTCTGTTCATGCACACTGTGATTCTTCACAGTTTAGTATTCCTTTCTGTTTAAGAATAAACACATGTTCTATACCCAAGTCATGTTTGGACGCTGAAAAGGGAGTTTGGGGGAGTAAGCTCCAACTGGTCATACCCTGATAGTTAAATTTTCAGGGTCAGAATTCACACCTCAGCCATCAGCAAACACTACAGTCAAGAGCTTGAATTATTGTTTTGCTGATTGTCTAGATTTAAGAAAGTGATGGGAAAGATGTCAGCAATGCAGTTTGAACTTAAAAGGCATTTGGACATCCATCTCTGCGCCCTTGCGCCTCTGGCAGTTAAACGTTTACCGGCACGTCCCTGACCGAGTGCTTCTTTTACTCCCCTCTCTATGCAGTCCCTTACACTTGCCAGCCGTGACTCTCACCATAATTAGCCTTCTCCCAGGGACACCAGGGTAGGAGTTTATTAAAGACCAATGAGGTGAGAATGAGGAGCCTAATTTTCCTAATTAGAGGTTAGGCTTCTTTAGGCCTGCAGTCAGGGTCAAGCTGAAATGCCCAGTTGTTGGAAAGGGAAGAGTAAGTGTCTGACACTCCATGGACTAAGCCTAGGGATGGGTGCCTTTATGTTAGACTCCAATCTCCCCAGCTTCCCTGCTGAAATCTCCCCTTACCTAGGAAACCCTTCTTAATCATCGTTCTATGATTCTGAGCACTAGAGCACTTGACATGAACGGAGCTTTGGTTCTCAGACTGGACTAGATCAATTGCTACTTGACTTGTAAATGTTCTTCAGTTGTTTCTTGCATGTACGTTTTGTTTCCATAACTAGTCTTTAAGCAACTAAAAGGAAGGAACCCTGTCCTCCGTTTTCTTGTTGATCCCCTCCCCACACACCCACTCCCCACCCCCATACCCAATATGGCACTCTGTGGGTGTTCAATAAAAATTGTTGACTCATTGGCATGTAATAAGGTAGGTAAGGAAAGCTGGTCGTGGGCCAAGGCTTTCCAGGCTTCGGCCCAACCTAGAGTGTATTAAACTGGAATAACATGATAACATGTGGGGATAAACAAAAGACTCCAAGAGCCAGTTGGAATCCAGAAGACTGTGGTCCTACTTCACTGTAGCTTGCCATGCATGACCTGTCTTAAACAGGTGAACATTCCAAACCTAGAAATGGCCCCCAAATATGGCTCTCTGTATGCCAAGTTTCTGCCTAGAGTGCAATTTTATGGCTGAATGATAAACTCTTGGAAATAGAGGTCTAAATGGAAATTTTGATAGAGTATTAACTACACTAGAATGAACAGCCCCGCCATAATAATGCCTTATTTACTTCTCCTGAGGCTAGCCTGAAGAATGGCTGATGATATATTCAAGCCATCACAGACAGTTCCATTGGTAAATTGTCTTTGATTTTATTGAGGAGGTTGAAAGTGTAGATTTTCACTATCAGTATAGGAAAAATAGTCATAATAAAAAAAAATCAAAACCAAACATCTTAGGAGACTGTTCTTCCTGTCTGGAATGAGTTCCCTCCTCATCTCAGCCTCTTGGCTTCATTCAGGGCTCCGCTTAGGGGCTGCCTCCTAATCATTCTCATTGTGATTTGGAAATATCTTCTGAAATTACCTGTTTCTATTTTCTAACCTTCCCACTCTGCCCCCATAGGAGAAGGAAGGGACTTTTTTCTATGTTGTTTTTAAAACCCCAGGGCCCACCCAAAGGTACATAGTGGATAGAGCATGGGGCCTGGAGTCAGGGAGAGCCGAGTTCGAATCCAGCCTCAGATACTTACTAGCTGTATCACCCTGAACAAGTTTGCTTCTGTCTGCCCAAGTTTCCTCATCTTTAAAGTGGGGATAATAACAGCATACCTCCCAGGGTTGTTGTAAGGATCAGATGAGATCATATTTGTAAAGCACTTAATAGAGCGCCTAACACAGGGGTGGGGAACCTGCTGCCTCAAGGCCATATGTGGCCCTCTAGGTCGTCAAGGGCAGCCCTTTGACTGGATTTATTAAGGATCCTTAATAAAAGGATTTGTTCTGTGAGGTTTGGAATCAGTCATGTGGCCTTGAGGCCTAGCATATAGTAGGTACTAAGCAAATTCGCCTTTCTGTCCTTAAGAAGTTTTTTGTGGGAGGAGACTGAACATGATCGGTATTTACTTAAAGCCTGCCTTGAGTGGAATGCATGACTGCCTACCTGGGAAAGTACCTGGAAGCAGTCAGTCCCCTCTTAAAATATCTTCCCACAGATTTTAAGATTTTTAAAGCAATGGGATGCAAACAAATAAAAACAATCCATTTACCAGCAATTGTAGTAGCCTAGCTACTCAAAATGTGGATTAAAATCTACCTATTACACAGGTATTACAAAGCCAGGAGAGACAGACTTCAATTAAGGTCTACAATTCAATGATTTGATTTAATTCAGCAAACATGTAAGCACCTATTACATATAAAGCCCCTGATTTAGATTCTGGATGAAACAAAGAAAAAACAAAAGACAACGATCCCTGCCCTCAAAGAGCTTACATTCTGTTGGTGGCATAAAGTGTGTGCTCAGATAAGATAATTTGAAAAGAAGAGAGCATAATTAAGGTGATCAAGGAAGGCTTTGTGGCTCAAATGAACTAATGTATGTAAAACACTTTTCAAACCTAAAAGCCCATTTAAATATGTGTTATTGTTGTTACTATTAATGATTGTTATTACTGATACTCAGGATTCTGGGATACAGACATAGGGAGGGAGTATATTCCAGGTATGGGTGAAAGCTTGTAGTAATGTACATTAGTAATTTGGAGAAGAAATAAAATATTATTAGTGAGGGGCATCTAGGCGGTGCAGTGAATAGAGCACTAGCCCTGAAGTCAGGAGGACCTGAGTTCAAATTCAGTCTCAGACACTTGACACTAGCTATGTGACCTTGGGCAAGTCACTTAACCCCAATTGCCTTGCCTCCCCCCCCCAAAAAAAACACATAAGTGGGAAATGGAATTTTGAATTGAGAAAACGGCTAGTGATCCAATTTGGCTGCAGTGTAGAGGGCACAAAGGGAAACAAAGTAAGATAATGCTGAAAAGGTATTTTGGAGCCAGATGGTAGAAGTCCTAAAATTCCAGGCTCAAAAATTTGTGTTTTATCCTAAAAGCAACAGGGAGCAAATGAAGGCTTTTGATCAAGGGAGAACCATGATCAGATCTGTGCCTTAGGAAAATTAGTTTGACAGCTATGTAAAGGATGGAGAGGAGACTGAGAGTCTGGAACCAGGAAGAGCAGTAAAGAGAGTGTTTTGGGTCACAGGTGATGAAAGTTCCTAATAGAGTGGAGGCCATTTGAGTGGGAAAAAGAAGCACGAATGCCAGGAGTGTTATGGGTGCAGAACAGGCGAAACGGCAAAGAATTGAAGAGTCAAGGGCCACTCTGGGGAGATGAAGCCCAGAAGAATGGAAGGGATGGAAGTTTGGCGGAAGGACAGGGTTAGGGGAAAGATGATGATTTCTAATCAGAATAAATTAGCAGATCTATGCACAAATAAGCAAACATGTATTATCCTTTCATATGGTCTTAAATGACAAAGATTAATTGTTTATCCAGGTAAGGACTCCTATCTTGGTTAAGGCATATTTATCTCATCTACAAAGGTATATTTCATAAAGTTTGGATTTAACACCAGGAAACCAGAGATTCTATTAGTACCTAGGCCCCAAACAAAGGCAATAAAGCATTACTTACACAAACAAAGTCTTTGAAAAAGAAGACTAAGCAGAGACATAATATGTGAATTTTGTAAATGTTGCTCCCGCACCATAGACTAAACTGGAGTTTGAAGATCATATATAAAGAGAAATGGGAACTGTTGTCTTCAGGAAAATCACTTGGAATGAGGCTAGCAAGGTTGGTTGATACAGGGGGTTAGAGAGATTTAGAAAAATGTATAATATAGAAAGAATGAGACTAAACAAGATTTGCAATAGAAACATTAATTGTTGTGAAACAAATAAAATGAAGTAGGAATGAGGGAATTAGCTTGATAAGGGGTTTGTAGATGGAAAGATGGTTCTCAATTGAGAAGCTGGAATGTCTGATAAAAAGATGTAATCATGCCCTCTATCCCTGGACTAATTCCTACTTGTTCCACTTTCTCCTACTTATTCCTCTGAGCCCTGGTAACAGGTAGGAATTGACCCTAGCTTGACTGGAGTTGGAGAATGAGCTACTCTGGTAGATGGGGAAGCAGCTGTCCTTACGTACTTGCCATAGCCAGCTTGACTGGAACTGGTAAATGGGTTACTCTGGGATGTGGGGGCAGCTGTCCTTTTATGATAAGGGGGTTTGAATAGGATCTAGAAACACTGAATCAGGTAGACGTTAAAAATCTTAATTCTCCCTGATGAAAGTTTAGAAAAAGAGAAGCAGAAGGTCATGACCTTGCTGATATACCTGACTAACTAAAGTATGAGAATGGATTTTAGATCGTCTGGACTTTTTGTTGATGGCGTTCATGTCTTCTAAATATCGCAACAAAGAATGATTCTTGGCCCATGGTGATGGGCTCCAGACCCATTACCTAGGCTTTGGGATTCCTCTACCTCTCCTTCCCTTTCTCCAACCCCTCTTCTTCCTTTACTCCCCTAGGAAGGATCCAGCTCCATAGACAGAGCTTTCCCATACCACACGGAGAAGAGCAGATAGCAAATTACAGCTAGGGAAATGTGAAAGGATGAAGATGGGACAAGTTTTGTTGCATTCTCAATAGAATGTGCTATAGCAGACCTTTTGAGAACCATTGCCTTAGAATGATGAAATCCTGGCATTGTTACCCTGTTCAGATACCCCTAGCTTTTGCCAGAGGTTGAAGATTTACCTGGATGCTTAATCATGGCCTCCCTAGATCTGGTTTGTTCCATTCCCACTGCCCAAATCCGTGACTCATCATCATCATCCCTTCCTTCCCCAACCAGGTAGACATATCCACACACTTCAAATACCTCTCAGTTCACTGGTCTGGAAAGGCAGAGAAGGTGATGAGAATAAAAGAAGGCAAAGGTACTGTTCAGGGATGCTGTGAAGTTGTTAAAAGTGAATTTAAGTACTCAAAAATAGTGGTAGTATAGCAAGGGTACCCCATACTTTCTGGACATTTTGATCTTGGTCAATTTCCAATATAATCACATTACAGATTAGACTTAATACAATGACTCTTTCACTGGTTGTCAATATTGAAAAACAACAAATAACCAAGTTCGCATTCTATTGGATCTATTTAGTCTGGTCAACATGCATTAATTGAGCATAAACTAATAAATAATTAGTTGGTAATTAAGTACAAGGCATGCAAAAGCAATACAAGATACCATCTTTGTCCCTGAGGTGAAGAAGATGAGCTGTCAAAATGGTTTTCCTAAAGCATATAGTCATGTTACTCCATAATTCAATAAATGCCAGTGGCTCCCTATTGCCTCTAGAGTCAAATACAAAGTTCTGGCATGTAAAGTTATTCACCAGCTAATCCTAACCTATCTTTCAAGGTTTATTTTACCTTATTCCCCTTCACGTTATATACGATCCAGCCAAGATGGCCTTCTTGACATCCTTCCATCCCCATTCCCCATCTCCATGCCTTTGTATGGGGAGGAAGGGAGGGAGGGAGAGCAGAAGGAAGGAAGGAAGGAAGAAGGAAGGAGGAAGGAAAGAAGGAAGGAAGGAGGAAGGAAGGAAGGAGGGAGAGAGGGAGGAAGGAAGGAAGGAAAGAAGGAAGGAAGGAAGAAGGAAGAAAGCATTTAATATGCAGTTACTGTGTACCAGGCACTGTGCTAAATGCTAGGAATAAAAATACAAGTTTAAAAAAAAGGCAGTCACTGCCTTCAGGGAGCTTACATTCTAATAAGGGAAGACAGCACACAAAAGGAAGCTTAAAAGCAGTGGTGGTGGAATGAAGGTACTTGGTACAGGGGCATGGTTTAGAAGTCCAGAACATCAGGAACAAGACAAGAGAAAAACAACAGCACAGGATGCCCCCTATACCTGAACTACATTTCTTACCTCTGTTTTTTGGAATTTCCGGTTTTCTTCAAGACTCAGCTCAAGAGTCATCTTCTAAATGAGGCCTATTTCTTGATACCCCAGCTGGTAATCCTGCTCCTCTCCCACCCCAATGATCTTGTATCATTTTGTGTACATACATATGTCTGTATGTATGTGTATATGTATATGTGTATATATGTACATATACATATACACACACGCATACACATATGTATATTTTCTCACCTGCTGCATTGCTTGGTTTGGATTCCACCATCATCCTGCCCTTCTTTATCTCTTCCCCCACCATTTTTACATGCTTCCCTATTAGACTGTAAGCTCCTTGAGCACAGGGACTATCTTTGTTTTTCTCGTTTGTATCCCTGGCATTTAGCACAGTGCCTGGTCCATAGTAGGCATTTAATAAGTGTGCGTTGCATTGTATTAGATTGTACTATATAGCACTATACTACACTATACATTGCATTATATGTTATATTGTATTGTATTGTGTTGTATGTCACCTCCCCTGATAGAATATAGCTTCTTGAGAATAGACTGCTTATTTTTTGTCTTTGTATTGCCAGGTCAGAGCATAGTACCTAAAAGTGGTTAATAAATGCTAACTGATTGATAATTTAGCAACTTACCTAAGGTCACACAGAGAACACAGCAGGATTTGAACCCAAGTCCTTTGTCTCTAGAACCTGCTTTCTCCCCTCTACTGTCTCTCAGTGAGAGGCCTTAGAAGTAGTGAAAGCATTTTAGGCCCTTAGGAGACTCTAGTTTGTTTTTAAAATATCATAAACTGAAGTTACAGGGTCCTGAATTACATTAGTAAACTGTGTCTACTAATGGAATTCAATGTCTGCTTCTGAGGGTGTTTTTGTTTTGTTTTTTTTTTGCTTTTTTTTTTAACATGCAGTGTAAGAAAAATATACCTAAAAACTAAAGAGTTAGTTCATTAGAAGCATTTTAATTCTACCTTTATATTACCATCAGACTACATTTTCCATCTGGGACATTTTCTTTTCATGGAGAGGAGAGGAGGGAAAGATCAAAGCTAGTTGAAAAATCCTTACCTGATGACATAAAGCAAAGTTTTCCAGGAAGGTTTTCAATTCCCCACTAGCATCGTTTCCATCCTTCGCTCCCCTTGCCAACATTTCTCTCCACACAGCTCACTGGGTGTGAAAAGTGTTCGTGATGGCTGAGGCCTGAGTGGTGAGATCCCCAGACCCTTTTACCCCTATGTGCTTGGTCCCCCAGGCCTTTTGGCTCTGTATGTCTCTCCTATCTGCTCTGGTTCTCTCTACAGGCTCAGCATACCTTATTTTTAACACCCATCATTTCTTTGCAAGGGCTGTTTGGCCTGTCTTTCAGAAAGCTCAGTTGTTGGGGTTTCACATCTTACAGGCTACAAATCTCATTGGACTGAAACTTGGCAGGCAGACTGTCAGCTTGGAGTGAAAACTGTCTTACTAAAATGGTTTTCATTTTATTGATTGCATGGCCAGTTCTCCTCTTAGTGATCTCCCACTTTAGTCCTATGGTTTCTGAGAGTCTTTATCCTAAATTTGGAAACGAAAGGCCTAGAGTGGTTTCAGACTCCTCCTAAGGCAATTTATTTCAAGAGTCCTGGGTTGCCCAAATCCATTTTGGAACTAATTTCTGTCTTTTTAAAGCTAGGCTTCAACACACAACAATTTTGGTTAATTTTCCAGTAAGTCCTTCAGGCAAATTAAACCCCAAGTCAGGCACCAGAGGAGGCAAGTCAGTGGTGTAATATTTCCCTACAAGTTGGCCATTTTTGTTTAATAATTGAAACCTATAGAGAGGTACGATTAAAAAAAAAAGTCTGAAACATAACCCAGAGGAGAAAAGGCACAGAAGGAATTCAGAACTTAGAAGGAAGGAAGAGAAAGAAAGAAAGAAAGAAAGAAAGAAAGAAAGAAAGAAAGAAAGAAAGAAAGGAAGGAAGGAAGGAAGGAAGGAAGAAAGAAGGAGAAAGAAAGGAGGCAGGTTGGGAAGAAGAAAGGAAGGAGGGAAAGAAAGACAAAGAAAATTCAAAAATGTAGATTTTAATTCATGGGTCTTTTCATGTAAAGATAGAACTTAATGGAACCATATCTTAACATTTCCTATCTATAGTTGAAATATATTTATAAACTGATAAGACACAAATTGTTTTAGTTCTTTTAACTCATTGTATATTTTAAATAAACTTTATGTAGTAGATGTGCCCAGATGTATATTGTAGGAGTAATTCCTCTAGACAATAAACTCTGAAAAAATGTGAACTTGCTTAGTCCTAGGCTCATAGTTGTCCCAATGATACCACAATGATGATGTCTACCTTGGTCTTGGCCTATAAGGGGACTCCAAAGGCACTGGAAAGTTGGAATGAAATAAATAAGACAGAGATACACCCAGTTTTCTATAAAGAGGCCTCTATAATCATAGGGTCTTAGGGATGGCAGTGGACGGGGCCAATATCTGAGTAGTGAGAAGTTCTCATGCACAATGAGAGCTAAAAGAATTTAGTACAATTGCAACTGTGTGGCAAAGACACAGTGAAAGAAGCCCTCCAAGCCCAGATAGATGATCAAATTTAGCCAGGTGACCTAAGGGATAGAGTGCTAGACCTAGAGTCATGAAGACCTGAGTTCAAGTGTGGCCTCAGACACTTATTAGCTGGGTGATCCTGGGCAAGTCACTTAACGTCTATATAAGTTTCCTCATCTGTAAAATGGGGATGATAATAGCACCTTCCTTCCAGAGTTGCTGTGAGGGTAAAACGAGATAACATTTGTAAAGTATTCTTGCAAACCTTAAGGTCCCATATAAATGCTTGCCATCTAGCTATCTTTTTCTTCTTCTTCATCATCAGCAGCTGCATTATCTGTGAGAACCGGAAGAGAGAAATAAGAAGGCACAGTCATGAAGAAGAATAAACACAGATCTTGCTCTTCACTAGCAATGTGAGTTTATATGGATCATAAAGATCCATAGACAGTACAAAGTAGTTGTAGATAGTAGTTGTAGATAGTTGCAGACAGTATGACTCTCTAGTAACACCAAATTTCAATAAGGAAAAATATAAAGTTATATGTAAATTTTTTCTAATGACTTCATTGGTAAAAGAAGGGGGAAAGATGATTAGATAGCAATTTTCTGTCTCAAAAAAAACACAAAAAACACAAAACAAAACAACTTTGGGAAGTTTTAGCAATCCAAAATGTCAGTATGAATTGACAGGGTGATTGATGTAGGGTAAAAAGCAAATGCAGGAGCCAAGATGGCGGCATAGCAGC